>WOGP01002854.1:4607-16019 GCA_015342065.1 Leptinotarsa undecemlineata | reverse complement strand
GATTTCTCTACTATTTTGAACTTTATATAAAGGCGGCAAGCGATGTTACTTGACTTAGCATTTTTGGGCACTAGATTCAAATATTCGTCTTCAAGAGAGTTTTGATAAGCAATTGCATGAAGAAGTTCAAAGTTTTTTTTTCCACAGAGTCTTTTGGTGTGAAAGTCTTCAATATAAAAGTACTAAGCCAGGAAGAGCAGAAGAAATAATCAAGCAAGTAATAAGGAAAATTCCAGGTCAGAACCGTTGGGAAAAAGAATTACTTTGGAAAGAAAAGGTAAAATTACTACCCGACAGTAAATGTATGGATTTCAAGAGGTTACAGTATATTGAACGTCGTATAGAAAAATGTTTCAGTTTTGCAGAAGCTTATAGGAGGAAAATAGAAGATTATGTGGAAAAAGGATATGCGAAAAAAATAGAAGAATATCATCCAGAGGAGATATGGTATTTACCACATTTTGGGGTTGTTAATGAAAATAAGCCAGACAAAATGAGATTTGTATTTGACGCAGCCGCTAAAGTGGAAGGTTAAAGTCTAAATGATTTTCTTCTGAAAGGACCGGATTTATTCAACTCTCTAGTAGGGATAATATGGAAATTCAAAAAGAAACCCATATCATTTTCAGCAGACATGAAGGAAATGTTCCATTAGATGGTTATAAGAGAATAAGATAGACCTGCTCAGAGATTTTTATGGAGGGAAAATCCAAATGGAGATGTAACTAAGTCTGAAATGAAAGTGGTGATTTTTGGTGCCATTTCATCTCCATTCTCTGCATAATACATCAAGAACAGAAATGCATTGGAATTTGAAGAAGTATACCCTGAAGCTGCTGATAGCATGATAAATCGTCACTATATGGATGATTACCTGGATAGTGTACAAGCGCTGAAGCAACAAAACTAATTGAAAAGGTAATAAAAATACATGAGTCAGGTGGTTTTCAGTTAAGAGGATGGATTTGCAATTCAAAAGAAGTTTTCAAAAAATTCCAGAGTCACTTAGGGGGAAAAATGAAATACGGGATGACAACGGTTCACAGAGCATTTTAGGAATGAAGTGGATGCCCAAAGAAGATGTTTTCATTTTTTCATTTAATTTCCACAAAGTTAATGAAGATATTTTGACTGGTAAGATTTATCCTACAGAAAGAGATATGTTAAAAGTAGTGATGTCACTTTTTGATCCTCTAGGTATAGTGGGACATTACGTAATTATGGGGAAAATATTGATAAAATAATTATGGAAAAACCGTTAAAATTGGCATGAAAAAAATTCCATTGAATTGAATGAAGAATGGTTAGAATGGATCAGTGATTTGAAACAAAATGAACAATTGAAAATACCAAGATGTTATAGCTTTGAAATAATCCAAAATACTTCTTTGCAGTTACATATATTTTGTGATGCCATTGAGCAGGCATTTTGTGCAGTAGGATACTTCTGAATTCACATTGCAGGTATCACGAAAGTGTCCTTGGTGATGTCGAGAACATAAATTTCCCAATAAAGCCATTGACAATACCACGTCTGGAACTTCAAGCAGCGGTGATGGGTTCTTGTTAAATAAGACACATCAAGAAGGAACACTCACTTGAAATCAATAAAAAATTTTTCTGGTCAGATTCAAGAATAATTCTCTGTTGATTGGGATCAGAGACCAAACATTTCAAGACTTTCGTTGCACATAGAGTGGAAGAAATTCAGGAAAATTCTAACATCTGTGATTGGTATTGGGCACCTTCCAGTATGAATGTAGCAGACGGAGCCACCAGAAGCACCAAGAAAACAAATTTGAATATAGAAGATAGTTGATTTGAGGGACCAAAGTTCTTGTATCTTAATGAAGAACTCTGGCCAAAATCAGATAAAAGTGTATCATGCATTTCTACCGAAGAAATTGAGAAATCATAGTCACAGCATGATTTCATTTTATTGCACACTTCTCAAGTTGATATTGATTATTTATCTGATTTTAATAAATTTTCAGATTATAACAAGGTGCTTCGAGTTACAGCCTATATGTTTTGATTTCTCGAAAACATGAAGAAAAAGGGAAGAAGTTTGGAAGAACAGAAACTCACATGGCAAGAACTTCAGAAAGCGTAGAGAGTTTGGTGCATGAAAGTTCAGGAGAATTGCTCCTCAGAGGAAGACAAATCATTGAAAAAGACAAACGAGGTACTCAAAAGTAGTGAGTTATTTAAAATATCACCTTGCATTGAAGATGAGGTCATTTGTTTAAGAGATAGGACTGATTATTCACCTGAACTTTCTTATGAAACAAAGCGTCCAATAATTTTGTGCAATTGCCATCATTTTACCAAACTCTTAGTTGCCTATTATCATAGGAAAATTTGTCATGCTGGACTACAATTTACATTAAATTGAATAAGACAGAAATTTTGGATTTTGCAAGCTAGGAAAATAACCTCAAGAATTTTAAGATTATGTAATTTGTGTAAAATTAAACGTGCAAAACTGCAAATACCGGAGATGGGACAGATTCCGAAAATAAGATTAACAAGGCCACCAAGACCATTTAGTTTTGTAGGTATGGATTATTTTGGTCCAATGATGGTTACCATTGGTCGAAGAAGAGAAAAGCGATATGGGGTATTTTTACGTGCCTATCGATTCGAGCAATTCATTTCGAATTAGCAGATTCTTTATCCACCGATTCAGCAATCTTGTCAATAAACAGATTCATTTCGAGAAGAGGACAGCCCGAAGTTATATGGAGTGACAATGGTACCAATTTATCCTCAGTACACAAGGAATTGAAATAATCTATAAAGAATTTGAATGAAGATTTAATAAACAAACGTTAAGTAGCACAAGAAATTATTTGGAAATTCATTTCTCCAGCAAGTCCTTACTTTGGAAGTGCTTGGGAACGGATGGTAAGGTCCGTTAAAAACGCACTACGAGTCAATTTGAAGGAAAAGGCTCCACGACAAGAAGCACTCAAAAATTTACTAACCGAAGCTGAACATACAGTCAATAGTCGACCTCTCACATATGTTTCCTCCAATCAAGAAGATAATGAAAGCATCCCACCTAATCATTTTCTGATAGGATCATCAAGTATTGCCAAGCCACCTATCGTTGTTGATTTTACCAACAATAATTTGAGAAAGCAATTGTTCGAATGTTTTTAGAACAGATGGGTTCGGGAATATCTGCCAACTCCCATCAAGAGGTCCGAATGGTTTGAAGAGAAAGCCAACCTGAAGGAAAATGACATAGTGGTGGTGATGGATAATAAGCTTCCGAAAAATAACTGGCCTGTAGGTAAAATAGTGGAAGTTTATCCAGGAAAAGTCGTGAGAGTACGAGTTGTGGACGTACAGGTTCAGAGAAGTATTTATTCCAAGACCTTTAGCTGAATTATGTCTTTTAAATTTGATAGAAATGTAAGAAAATTAGAAAGAGTGTTTATGTCTCATCCTTTCGAATAAATACGAGGGGAGAATGTTGAGTTTTGAAATACTCTGTATTAGATATTTTCATGTTGTTATGTGGAATTTATATCAACTTTTCTCTGGATAACTCTTTTCGATCGGATAATTGACTACGTATTTACAGGTAAAACTAAACAACCGATATGTCTCGACGAAATCATGTCGCTGGAATGGCAAAGGCTGCTTCTCAATACTGTTCCGAACCAGAAAACTGTGGACACCTGAGCCATTTTTGATGCTTTATAAAGCTCAGATCAGGCTCTTTTTGGAGTATTATTCTCATATATGGAGCTCTGCTGCCAAACATACTCTGAAGATGCTGGATTCCATCCCGACAAGTGCCATCTGCCTGATTGAAGACGCTAACATCACGTGCAACCTTGATAGCCTGGAACATGAAAGAAGGGAAATGTTCAAGTGACTTGGCATATTTGATTCCACCAAAACGGTAAACATCAGCAATGCGCGACGGACTGTTGTTGCTCATTGATTTGAGGTTCAACTCAATACACCTCGAACTTCACTTTTTAGGAACTCTTTCGTCTGGAGAACTGCGTTTATGTGGAATAAATCTTCTGCTTCTTTCGCACAGGCAAACTTTCTATTTATCCATGTTTTTCCTTTTTCCAGCTGTAAAATCTATAGACAATTCGTCAAATTTGTCAGGTTCTGCAATGATCAATTAGAAGAAAACTGAGAGTAAACCCGCGACGTCACAAGTTTTCAAATCTCACCGATTAAACTTCGCCCAATGATAAAAAATATTTGTTTCTACATTGAATAGAATTATTTGTGAAGAGTTCAAAAAAACCACTGATAATCAAGTTGTTCCATCAGAAGTATAAAATTAATCAGCAGTGAATTTCACACACGTTGTAATTTATTTCAAATATTCATTAAGAGTGGCATGAAATATCCTGAAATATCAACCCTTCTCGCATGTTTCTGCTCCACATTATCAAATTCATTCCAACAGAAAACACATTAAGGAAAGGAATGCTCTGGTTTTAGTTGAACCCGACTTCTAAATGTTACCCCGATTAAATTAAAATGTTGGTGTCGGAAAAGACATCGCGTCTATGTGTAAACTGTGAGAACACGAAATTGAACCTTTGTAACGTCTTTCTAATTGGGTTGTTGACATTCTCCTAGTAACAGGCTGAAATTGTAGACCCTCCCGTGAACTACTCTTGTTGAACTGTGTGAAATAGAGGAATAGTTTTGCCGCTAGTGAGAATGGAGTTGATATTGCGTTGAATATACAATGTGATGCAAAGTTATTAAGTTGAGATGTGGGATTCTTTTGAGGAGCATGTGGCAATCAATTATTTCAGTCAGAGTCATAATCCACAAGACAGCAGTTATATACTTTTGAAGACTGAGATGGAAAAGGGAACACTTGCATCCATTTCTATATTAGACAACATTTCTAAAGTTCATAAAAATAAAGTTGTTTATTGAAGAAACGATATTGCCTGTTCATTTATTTTTTATAATTATCGTTGAGTCACATGGAAAAATCATATACAACCCAGATGTTCATTCATTCATTGCCATTCATCGATGTAACTTAATATTAAGAAAAGAAAGAAATACCCGATTCTGAAATAGTACTTCCATGAGATCCATTTATTTATGGGTTTCGGTATCTTGAAAATAATACGCTCTGTATATTAAATTTAATTTTTACGTCATTCAATCAGTTACCATCAATCAGTTCTTATTTGTTATAATTGATGCTTCAAGTTTCCTCATAAATAACGTAATATTCTAATATTCAATTCTTAAAAATATAAATTCACACTACTGCTGAATTATATTGGCAATATTATGTCTCATATCTGTTGATTTCATAATATATACCATTGAAAGGTTGGATCAGAAGGGTTCACATGTGACGTCATTGTTACTCCAAACGGACCGTCTATCTGTGACGTCCAGACAACCAGACCAGACAATCACAACAATTGACCCATTTCATGAGACTAAGAAATGAAAGTGATTAGATAACAATTCGACATTAATTTGAAAGGAACCATTTTTTATAACCACGGCACAAGGCTAGAGCTGAATTGAAGAATAGTGCTCACATCTTCGATGGATTTGCCATATACGTTAGTAGGAGGTGAATATAAAGGTATTCTTGTTCTTGAGTAGGGAAAGAAATACAACACAGTATTTTAGATTTAAATTTAAATCTAGTCGTAATTGTTAGACTCCACTTAATGCGACTCATCAACTACAGGTCTTTCGCTAGCTTGTCAACTATTGATTGAAAGATATCTTAATAGAAACCTCTTCTCAATAAAACGGACTGGTTTAAGTTTGACGATAGTCGTGTCACTAAATATTCTGGCAATATCCTGCATTTATTGGTGCCTTTGGAGACACCCTATTCTTTGGGAGAGAGAACATTGGGAGATCAAAATCTTCAGATGATGGGTTGCTGCAGGTTTTTTGGAGTTTTCTGCAGGTGAAAAAGCAAATGCGCCACTGGAATCAATCACGTTGCCCGGAGCGCCTATTAATTTTTCTGTTGTTGTTATTTACTTTCATAATTTGAATCACTTTGTTTTTGATATGTTTCCATAATCAAAAATTCCTTTATAAAATAAAGTCGCGAAATTGTGTTTGTTTCACCAATAATATTTTCGATAGACTTTCACGATTTTTGCTTTTATATGAATACTTTTTTCTATTCAGTGTGTACTACTCTCGTAAATAAGTCAATTAAAATATTATCAGACAATCCAGCGGCATTGGAAGCTCTTGGGCTCCTACCAAGTAACGTCAAAATTTGTAGCAAATTGCCAAAAATGACTCTGCTCAATAGGAAGACTCAACAAGTTGTATCTGGTCAGAATTACTGGCCATACTGGGCTGGAAGGCAATGGAACTTCTGACTCCCTTGCAAAGGAGGCTGCTGCAAGCGGCTTCATCAGACCAGAACCTGTCAATGACATCGCTTTAGGTTTTGCCAAATAAACATTGGACCCCTCGTTGACAAAAAAAATTCTGAACTTTTGGTAAAATCTTCAAGGGTTGGCTTACTTCAAAGCATTAATTCACTCTTCAATGCTTGAAACCAAACAGTTGTTGGACTACAGTAAGGATGAACTGTTTGAAAAATCTACATCTACGATGTCCAATAAGCCTTCTAAAAGGTCACTATCTTCTAAATCATCGTATGCAAAGACTCAGATTGTCGAAAGACAGTGTGTTTTGCCTTTGTTTGAAAAATTGTGAAACAGCACAGCACATACTTTGTGCCTGCCCCGCTGTGGGCCGAATTAGGTTTTCAGAGATTAGGGTTTCACCATCTGACCTGAAAGATTACTTACCATTTGAAAAATAATCGGCTTCGTTAAAAAGCTGAGTTCATTGGGTCGAGTGTGAATAGGTGTGAGCCAAAATAAACCCTCGCGGGTTGCGGTGGAGGGTCGAATAGACACATTCACTTTGACCTAACCTAACCCTCCAAATTTGTTCTGAAAAATTTAACTGCTTTTACCACTGCCAGACATACTTTCTCAGTAACTGAGTAGTTCACCTCACTTTTGGAAATTTGGAAAACTTATAAGAATAAAACTAATAACCCGTTTTGGGTTTTAAGGATCCAATATATATTAGTTATTTTGAGGTATCCTAGGAGATGGTTGTCGATGACGAAGAAGAGATTAGAATACATGTATACATAAAGAAGAAAATATAGTTACTGGAGAATTATCTTGATATTTCTTTACAAATATATTCATACCGCCTTCAAAAATAGCATTGTTACACCTGTTTTCAAGACTGGGGATAAACATACTGTAGCGAACTACAGACCGATAGGTTTTGATATCAAGTCTAGCTAAAGTTCTAGAAAAAGTAATAAAGGTCAGAGTCAATGCATTCTTTGAAAAAAAATTACTTTCTAACTTTCAATTCGGATTTAGGGAACATAAATCTACTCAAGATGCGATACACTCCTTAACAAACACTATTTATAATAGCCTAGATGAAGGAGAACCAGTAATAGGTATTTTTCTAGACTTGGACCAGGCATTCAACACCGTTGACTATTCAACACTTCTAGAAGAACTAGAAGATATGGGAATTAGATGCACAGCACATTGTTTATTCAAAAGTTATCTAGAAAATTGAAAACAGCAAGTTGAAATTGAAAATAAATTGAGCAAAACACAAAAAAATACTTGTGGTGTGCCTCAGGAAACGGTGTTGGGTCCTTTGCTATTCATTGTTTATTTAAATAATTCATTTATACTATAAGAAGATGGCCAACTAACCAGTTATGCCAATGATACGGTTGTAATATATGAAGACACGAACTGGTATGACTTGAAATTGAAAATTGAAAATGATTTCACAAAAATTAAATCTTACACACTGAATACATACATTACAAACATCCATTATGGAATTGAATCAGATGTCATTTATACAGGAACGCTAGTAGTAGTAGGAGTAGTGAAATAAGAGAAATTAAGTAAATGTGTAATGACTTGAACTACAGAAAATATGATCTTCAGTGCCAAATCCTTCTATGTAAAGAGACATTATTGATTTATTCCATCATCTGAGAGAAGATGTACCTCATTTGACGATGTCTTCAAAATGATGCTGCTCTTATAACTCTTCAACGAGATATTTGACGATCAGGACTTTGACACTAATGTTCTTTGTGTTTCATCTGGATATGCCACTAACGTTTTGATGGACTATAATATTTGTTAGGGATTTCACTATTTTCATAAACAGTTCATATGCTTCCAAACGGATTATTGATTATTTCATTCAGAATTTTGGTAAATATCTATAACATAAAAAGGTTAGGAGGAAAAAAGTATTCTTTCAAGTCGAATAATGTTATCTGTCGAATTTGAATTGAACCATTTCACTTCAGAAATCATCGAATTGAACATTCAGAAAGTTAGTATTTTACAGAGAACAATCGTTAACCTTCAATTGAGAAAATATTTTCATTTTATACGTCAATTCGAAAACAAATAAGGATAATTTGTAATGGATAATCCATCAGCAATTATCATTTCTTCATAAAGACAAAATTACATATTTGGAGATGAGAAAGGGTATCATTATAAGTAGTAATAATTTTGAAAAGGAAATCATTATCTTAAGAGTGTATTGACTGAAATTTTCTACGGCAACTTTCCAATAGCCATTATTTGCTACATCATATGAAAAAATCGTATATTGCGAAGTTTCAATGGATTATTTCAGTAATGTTTCTATTTTTCCAGATTGTGAACTAAAAATATGGTTCGAATTTACAACAGCCTGTACATCGGGACAGATCACATGCGAATCCACAGTTTTTGAACCTGTCATGAAAGTGAAGTTCCGGAAACAATTCATAGTATACAGAACAAGAAATCTACCGGGGCTGGAGGAAATCCAGTAGCCGTTATTGAGGAATCTATATTTATAATTGTACCAACCTTATCAGCAAGTCCTTAATTATCCAAGTGAAATGTCCTTCAAGCTTGAAGTTATCCTCGGTGATTATGATCTACAGAAAAGACGACCCATGCTGCATTGAAAACTATGGAGATATTGCTCTTCTTAGCATTTTTTTCAAAATCATCGAGTAAGTGGTAGCAACTAAGGTGATAAATTCTCTAGAAGCTCGAAAATTGATAAATGTTAACCAACAGGGCTTCAGAAGAGGCCACTTGATCAAAAACTAGGACAATAGACTGTGTTTCATTTCTATAAGACAATATGGTAGCAAGTATGTAATTTCAATAATGTTTGACCTTTATGAGTCTTTGATACTGTCAACAGCTCTTTTTTTTTGGAGATACTGCATATTCTAAGCATTACGAATAAAATTTGTAGTAGAAACCAACGAAGTCATATCAGAAGAATTTGTCCTTGAAATAGGAACTCCTAAAGAAAGCGTCCATGGTTCCCTAATTTTTTTGTTTTTCATGAAAGATCTTCCTGATTGAAAAACATGGGGCAATTTTCTGATTCACGCTAATGACAAATATAAACTTGTTTCATATATATCCCAAAATAAACTGAAACAAAATACCAGCTTTTTTTTCTCATTTATACACTGTTCTACAGGTTACACCCAACTACAGAACAGAGATATAAGTCAAATAACAATACAATACAATTACAATAATTTATAAGATAAAAGCAAAACATATAGAACTATCAGAAATGAAAAGACCTAATCTCAGCGATGGATCAGTGAAAAATTTCGAGCTGACAATTTGCAGAATTGCATTTGACAGAATCTTATGCAGAGGTGAACGTTTCAGAATATTTGTAAGTGGTGTTGACAGATAGAAAGGATTAACCACTCTAGAGGTTGGTCTAGGTACATTGAAATTAAGTTTTTCAGCATATATTGGTCAATAATTAAATTATTAATCAGTTTAAAAAAAAATTGTAGAGTGACAATCACGACAGCAAATCAAGCTATTCATGTTAGCGTGTGTAGCTTACAATGCATGGTGGGGAAATCTAATTGGTGGATAGATATTGTCTGATCTTAGAAGACAAATTTTAGGAAAGAAAGTTGTACTGATTCAACTTTCTCTGTATACAACTGATGAGATGGACTCCAGATTATGGATGCATATTCTAATTTTGATCTCACAAAAGCATAGTATAAGGTTTTCAATGTAGATGGAATCGAAAAATCTATGGAGATTCTTGCAATAAATCCATACATTATGTTCGCAGCAGACAGAGTGGCTTCAATGTGTGGTATGAAAGAATGTTTTGTGTCGAAGGTAACACCTAGATCGGTGAGGAATTCAAAAGCTGGTGTTTCAAGAATAGATCAATGTTCAATAATGGAAAGACTGCTTGTGTGTAGTACCACAACAAATATAGAAAGGTATTATCAAGAGTTTCTGAAAGCTCTCATCTGGAAATTCCAAGGAACTCTATCATCTGAAGTTTATCTTCTTTTTACTCACTCAAAAAAACAGAAAACAAAATAGATTTTTTCATTACCCTACAAACTGCAAATTCAACTCAGTAACTATATAAGCAATACGCTAGTACATAAATTGAGTTTGCTGCCTTTTCCAGGTCAGTATGGTTTTGTTCAGTTAGAAATTGTGCAACATAATAGGCCATAAAGTTTCGGGTAAATATGTTTTCCGTTCCGTTATTACTATAATTGCAAAACACTGGCGTGAAATTAGGGAAATTTATATCCAATAATTTAGAAAAGGCGTACGAAACAACTTCCTCAAGTCTCACTTAATGTGGTGCCCAAAATGAAAAATAACATCGCCGGTCTCTCTCTGAATGGGTAGTGGCCCAGCTGTTACTTATATCGAAAGGTGTTCTCCTAATTTGTGTTCTAGGTCAAGCAATAAGAATTTGTGATAATTTTTCTTTCTTAATTTCATCTTGAGGTTCAGACTGCTTTATCGTATGAAACAAAACAAATCAATGGTTTTGTCAAAATGTTTGAGACATCAAATATGAAGGAAGCTTCGGAAAATGCTCTTATATTTCAAGTATAGGGCATCCCAGGATGCCTCAAAATTTGTCTGGAGTTTTCTGAATAAAATGTAAAAATTGTGAAAAGCAGTAGACATTGTTCAAACTAAGTGGTCTATAATAACTCCCTTCAGAGAAAGGACCCAATAGATAAGAATTACTTGAAATTGATGAGACAACTGGATTTTGAACAACTTTAAAAATTCTGAGATCAAAAAATGGATAAAATTTATAAACAGCGGAAAAGGTTTTGTTTCAAACAGCCGTTGTTAAATCCTTGCATAGAATATTTGGGAGTGAGAACCAGGTAAATTTTGGAGTGTCATAGCGAATAAGGTTAATTAATGTATTGGATGAAAATCGAAATACTATTATGAAATAATACAACAACTTATACAAGTCATTAAGACAAAATGGCTGCCTACAATGCATTCATATATAGAATGT
>WOGP01002852.1:0-16022 GCA_015342065.1 Leptinotarsa undecemlineata | reverse complement strand
TAAATACTTTTAATAACCTTAGAATTAGGCTTGACAATGCCCATACATGTAACTGTCATGTATTATTATTATTATAAAAAGACAATTGTCAAATGAGAGTATATATTTTTCAATTCATGAATTCCTTTTCGCTAGAAGAGTAAGTAAAACTCTGCTGAAGAAATATTGAGGTCAGAATTTGTGTTCTGGAGAAAAGAAGTGAGAGTTTTTTGTTTCTTTTTTTTCGTTGTAAATCTTTTTGTGATTATTTTTCAATTTAGTGAATTTCTTGAATTAAGAAGATATAAATAATATGTGAATATATCTTATGAAGTATTCTTCATTTAATTCGTTTCTCAGAAGGTTGTGAAAAAAAAAATATATTAATCATTTGTCGATAGGTCAGAATGGATTTGTCGTGTGTAGCTCTTCAAAAAAATCGATTTTAGGAAAGAAAAATTTAAAATTTCTCCCAATCAGCAATGTAATTCTATTTTTTGATCAGTTGTTCATTTTTCAAAATGAGCAACATATCCACCAATTATTGTATTCCGTTCGACAATCGTTTATGAAGAAAAAACAATTGTCGCGCATCATTTGTTTAAATGAGAGATTTTAATAACTTACTATAAAGTTAGTACAACACTCCGAAGTCTTGATAAAGCTCAAAAGTGGAAACTGTTTAGAAACTTAGAATAAAATCATTTAATCAAAAATCGAATATTTACACCTACAAGATTGAGATATGTTATTCCTGATGATCAGTTCGGCAAAAAAGCAATACTTCAGAGCTTTACAGACCGTAAACAGTCTGTAAAGCTCTGTATACGGTAGAAGGTATATGGCAAAAGCTCGCGTGAAATCCATTCTACGACTGACCTCAAGGAGCTAGGAACTAAATAAGCTCCCGGTGTGAATGGGCGGTAGGTAGGAGTGATAAACGCTTCTGTATAGGAGCGAGAGACGTGAAGCTACACGTGTGAAAGAGTCCTTATGATATAAGTATTAAATGAGTTTGATGAGCAATGTCGATAAGCAAAGTGACGTCATAATAAATTCAATATAACACATGCAAAAAAATGACGTTTTATATAGGTTTCAAATGAAAATATTTATGATAATAGTAATGATGATAATAATATGTTTATTCTCAACAGGGTTTCACCCCCAAATAGGGAAATACAAATAATTAGAAAGTATAAAGAATGATTCAGAATTCGTAAAGAAAATGTAAAACAATCATGAAATTAAATTTTTAATAGTTGATAAAATAAAATGTTTGCTGTCATAATGTATATCGCACATATTGTTCTAAATCATGCTCAAAAGGAAATAACACCGGCCGCCACTAGTAACCATAAACCAGACGTGACGTAGCTGAGAGCGTGCGGGAATGCCCAATGTTCCCTGTCGCTCGAGAAGCAGCAAAGAACTTTGTCGAAAATTCTACGATGTTTCATTGCGATATTTAAACGCTGGCTGCAAGCGTATGCAGTCAGTCAAGTACACAGTGAAGTGGACGTAACAGTGCTGCACGCGAAGTGATCTAGTAAGACGATAGATAGATAGATATAGATAGATATTCTTTATTCGTTCATGTGTACAATACATAATACCCAAACGGGTGTAGAACACGTCAATAATAAAAATAAAATAAAATAAATGTGGAAGTGGAAGAGAAAACCCGTAGGGGAAAATATAATAGCTTATAAACTAAAATTACATATTAAAAAGATGTTATCACCTTTTACAAGTTGCACAATTATATAGTACTATCTTCAAAATAATCTTCTAATTTATAGTAAGTCTTTTGTATTAATAACTGCTTAAGATGATGCTTCATTTTATTAATTGGCATTTTTTTAGATTATCAGACAAATGATTGAAAATGTTTATGACTGTAAATTCCACATTTCTTTGAATATAAGTATATTTTTTTGAATCCGTAGTTAAATGTTGTTTGAATCTAGTATTGTTGTCATGTTCTAGTGATTTGAAGAGTTCATTATTTTCCCTAACAAATAGACATTTAAATAATAGTTGAAATTTTTAGTTGGAATGTTTGTTGTATTTAAAGTGAAATAAAGTTAAGTTTGATTATTCAGTGTAGTCAATTATTGGTAAACCCACGGGTAAAAACATAATAATATAATGGAGACCAAATTAAAGATGCATAATCTACCTTACTTCTTATGAAAGTAACACAACAATTTGAGCGTATAAATATTTGGAAGAGATATCCCAATAGCTTCATCGTCGACTATACAACGTGAGTTATATGAGTGTCAAATGTAATCCTTCGATCAAACACCACCCCTAAATTTTTAAACGTGTCACCGTTTTCGATAGCCGTATTATTAATGGAATATTCTGTTCTCACTACACCAGATTTGAACTTCATTGAGCGAGTCCTGTAAATGATAGCAGTCGTCTATGGACTTAATTACCGAATAAATCTTCAAGTCATTTGCGAAAAGTAAATGAAGACAGGTGATTTTTACCAAAATGTCACTTATGAAAATTATGAACAGTCGCCCCAGATTGGACCCCTGGGGCCAATATAGTATTACTATTAAATATAAATAAGTTGATCGAAGGCTTTTCTTCATATCAGTATAGATGCCATCTGTAGTTGGATATGAATGACAGGTCCCCAGATTTGAATACGGGATATATTTTTGCTGCTTTCCATATCTCTGGATATTTTTCAGTAGTGACAATTGAGTTGAAGATATATAACAGTATATTATTATCGTTAAGAGTGCAAGCATACACCATAGCAAATTTCGATAAGCAGTGTGATCTTATTCAAAATTCAATATGGCTGAAGCTAGAAATCACAAAAATGGGTAGGCTACGATGAAAAAACAAAATTTTATTGAATCGTCGAGTCTAGAGTACTATAACAAAGAAGATAATTTTTTTGCACAGAATAGGGAATCGATTCTAGTAAAATCAATTAAACCTACCTAATTACTGAATATCATTATCAATGAATATAATTCAATATTGTATTCAATTTATGGTTTTGCTAAAAGCTTGTTGCACAAATTGCAAATAAAACATTGCTAACGTACCTACTTTGAAAAGTTTTGGTAAATTCACGATAAGCTTTCAGCAAGTCTATGAATTGAATACAAAATTAGTTTATCATTATTGATAAAGATATACAGTAACTAGGTAAGTAGCTATATTTTAGTTCAATAGAATTTATTATCCATTCTGAACAAAATTATTATTTTCATATATTGTACATTTCACTTATTGTTTAATCCATTAATTAATTATTCATTTAAGGTCACAATAATTTGTTTCCTTTTGAAATTAACGTTTTTTACATTTTTACATTTTTTTCAATGTGTTAGTATTTTTAATAATTTAATTTATTTTAACTTTATTTTTTCTTCCATAATTTTCAAATCTGTTAACATCTTTTTAGACAATGGAAGTCTGAACCTGCAAAATTCACCCAGAACTATTGTCAACCACATTCACATACGTTTGGTTGAACGTATACTTTGTCCATCTAAGCAATGAAGTGCTCCAAAATATTATCACTCCTCCTTCTTTCTTCTATACAGCTGATTATTATTTAGTTCAAAATGGCCAAACCATCCGATGAATTGTCCCCCTCAGCTCCACCACAACTGGAGTAGCTAATGATTAGATTTCACAAGTATTGGAGAACTGTTATTAGCTTGATTTTCAGTCGGTATGAAATTACTTATTCAAATGCATGCTACTTCTTGATTTATTAAATGATACTTTATAAATTCCACTTTTCTAACACCTATAGTTTTTTATTTCAAGTTGTTTGAAAAACCTTCTCGAAAATTATCAATAATAACTTTTGCATATTACTGGAGTTTTTTCCCAACACCAAACTGTTATTTTAACAAGAAAGGTCAAGAAGAGGATCAGTTTGATCTTCCTCTTGAAGAAGATCACTTGGTGATCGAAACACGTGTCGAGGTGTTGAAATAACGGTTTGGGTTTGGTGTTAGGAAAAAAACTCTAGAAATATTCATTATTACACCAAAGGTTCCAAACAGTGCATTATAAGTAAATAACTTTTGCGTTATCAGATAATGTTATAGAACGTTTCCATTTTTATAAAGAACAATATATAGTTGTAGGTCTATAATTACTTCAAAATAGGTTAGAAACAACCTAACTTCCGCTTGATCAGCCGAGTCGACAGGGTGTCTTTTCACTTGAAGTTTTTGAATATCGAGGGGAGATTCAAACGTATAAGAAAATAAATATTTCGAAATGAAATCTCGAAACATCCATCTCTCCCAAAGTACCTACAAAGTAGGTTCTGCTAAATGTCCGCCGGAAAACAACTACTTTCCCGGCTAATACCATGATGGACATTGAATAATATTCGACTTACATTTATGAAGGATATCTCACAGAGGATGATAGTCTTGCAGATGTTTCTCTTTAATCCAGCTGCGGGACCATGCCTAATGGCTTCGGTATTTTAGGATGTGCGTGGTGTAATATTCATCGAATATCTTGAGAACAACAAAATTGCATGAATTGGGCTTCGAACTGCTTCCGCATCCACCGTATTCTCTAGGTCTGGCCTCCAGTGACTTTTTTTGTTCCCAGACCCCAAAAAATGCTCACCGGCAAAAAAAATTCGCTCGAATAAAGGGTTATTGCTGAAACTGAGGCCTATTCTGAGGCAAAAGGTAAATCGTTCTACAAAAGTGGAATTGAAATGGTGGAGCGGCGCTGGAATGATTGTGTGGCTCTTGATGGAGATTACGTTGATGAATAAAGCCAATTTTGAAGAAAAAAAAATGCATTTTCTTTCTTAGGCCCCGGATTTTTCAGCCCAAGTGTACATTGTATTTTCTGGGGCCTCCTTTATATGCTAAACGAATGTGATAAAAGTTTAAAAAAATCATTAAAAAAGTTTGTCTGCATCGCATATCCATGAAATCATAATTGCATTCATTGCAGAGAACATAAATGATATAATTGTATGCATTGGAGTAATACGCTCAAATAGAAATTTGCAAATGTTAGTCTGGAAATGATGTTGACACGTTTTTTTTATAAATTGGAACTCCCAATCCGCCATATCCTGTTTTTGATGAGCCCGTATACTTTTTTATTCATTAACTCTTTTTTGCTTTCATTAATATGTCAAATAAAAGTTGAGTCAATCTCGTTATCGTTGCTAAGAGAACATCTGATATGAAATGAGTGTTTTTTTATCAAAAGAAATACAAATTCCATGGATCACGGAGTGGGTGACGTTTAGATTTCATAATTCGAAAGTCATGTTCAAGGAAAATATTAATATTTGCCATATGGACTCTTAAAGTTGTCGGCACTCTCAAAGGCCAAAACAACTAATACATAGAAATGAACCGGCAGCAAACTAGTCCACGTGGACTGAAGACTTGATAATTGGATAATTTTTACTAACCGAGTTTTATGATGGACTGAAGAATCACAAAATTAAATTTCAAGTCATGTTACGTTGACGAATGGAAATCGGGAATGCGGAGATGGTGTTCAGTTCAGGAACTGATTGCGATATGAGTGTTGAAATTCGATATTGGTGCAATTATAATTACTTAAAATTTTTGTTATCTGTTTGAAATGTGGCATCCTTGGACAAGTACTAATAGTAATAACGAGTGTGATAACAACGCACATTTTTTCCAGTGTAGTGATTCCAATAGCGATGGTGAACAATGCGACAAAGAGATACCAGTGAATAAGATTCGAATGCATTCGAATATTGAAACACAGAGTATGTTTCAATGTATATAAGAATATATGTCTCAAGTTTGGTTTCGAAGGAAACAAACTATTACAAGCAACATCAGATTTGACCGAAATTCCTTTCTCAACTGTACGTGAAATAGTCAAAAACAAACTATATGAACGCAAGACGCGATGTGATACAGGATTTCCAAAACCTTTAGATGTTCATCTAATAAAATCATTAAAAAAAACAATATACGACCGTTACAAAAGCAATGAGATTCCTACAACTGAAATCATAAAGAAGAAATTGAATACTTCCGGCCATAACGTGAGCTGTTGTGAAAAAACTATTCAGAATTGGATAAAGAAACTAAGATTTATATTGAAAATAATAAACAAACGTCAAGCAGTTATGGAAATCACAAGAATAGTGGAATTGCGTAACAAATACTTAGAACTTATAACTAAATACAGACAAGAACAACGGCAAATTTTATATTTGAACAAAATTTGGTATGACATTCACGACACAGTTACGAAAGGGTGGACTGATGGTTCGAGAATGTGTACGCCTAACAAAGGATCGCGACTAATCATTGTGCATTGCGGAGGAGTTGGACGATGGGTTCGGAATTATTTGAAATTATGTGGAAAAAACTTGAGGACTGCAATGTTGACTATCATAAGAGCATGAAAGCTAATATTGTCGAGGAATGATTTGAAAACACATTGATCCCAAATTTGGTCCTTCCTATCATTCGCAACAGCTCATCAAAGTACCGAATAAAAATTCGAGGTAAGATGAAATACAAAGTTTTTAATGGATAACAATTTGTATTTTGAAGATTACTATTCCAAAAACTAACTACTTGAAGTTTTACACACAAAAACATTTGAAAAAGTGTATGCCCTTTGAGGTATTGCTGAAAAGTATAGACACGTCATACTGAGACTTCTCCCCTATTGTGTTTTCAATCCCATCGAGTTGATTTGGGGAAAATTGAAACAAAGCATCAGGCGTAAACATAATTTTCCAAAATTTGATAAGAAGGTAATAAGTTAATTAAAGAAGAAGTGTCTAATATTACCGAAGAGGACTGACAGAAAAAACAATTTTAGTTAAAAAAGACTCTATGGAGCCTTGGACCCTTCCATATTAATGGTGGAAATGAATTAATTATTGAATTTTACGCTTGAGAAACCCTTTATGATTTATTCATTTTATCAGTAACATTTCTAATTATTAATCTTGCCTAAATACTTTGAAAAAGTAAATTATGGATTTTAAATGGATGACGTTTCGGAAACCTTTTCTTTCTCGATACTTTGTAGAAAACGCTTACCAACGTTAACAGAAGTCGAATTGGTTCAGAATTCACGATTTCCATTTCCATTGAATCAAGCAAATTAGACGTATACTGGTGACATATAATAAAGATATAAACAGTGTTTTACGTTAAACGGTGTCATTGAAAAAAACCATTAATAATGATGTAGATAATGTACTGAAAACTAAAAAATAATTCGGAAGGTCCTAGGTAGCAGTCATCACACCACTCTCCTCAGCAATCTAAGGTATACTTCAGATAAAATAAAAGTGTTTGGCGTAGCGTAACCCGAGTAAATGTGTAAATACTACGCCCAACGATCAATACCGTAGATTACTGAGGAGAGTGGTGTGATGACTGCTACCTAGGATCTTCCAAATTATTTTTCAGTTTTCAGTACATTATCTACATCATTCTTCTTGTACTTATTTCATTTTCAAGTTTTAAGTATATAATTGTGTTATTCAATTCTTCTCATTCAGTGTCCAGTATTACAAATAATCCACCATTTTGTAGCTGCGGCCATCTTGGATTTGCGTCTTTTTCAAAGGGTACTACTATTCTTCTAGTCGAGCCCTGTCATTTGATACCCATATTGTGGTAGTTGTGAAAAAAGATGTATCCCGCAATTTTGTAGCTTCAGCCGTCTTGAATTTACAATGAAACAATGTATTAAATTGTATTATCATCAAAACTACATGTGTGTACCAAATTTCAGATTAATCTGTCAACAGGAAGGGGGCCAAACTTCTATTACTAAACTTGACCCAAACAAATAAATAAAAAAACAAACAGGGCAAGCTAAATAAAACCGTTTAAAAAATCATACGCATGTGTAGTTAGAGGTAGGAAACATGATTTAATTAAAAATTATTTCAGTAATAGACAACAAGTTTCATTGAATAGTAGTATCAGACAACAAGTTCTATTAAACAGTAAAGTCATCGAAAGAAGAAATGCAAAATTTGGTGTTTCTCAAGGAACGGTTCTGAGGCCTCTTTTATTCGATGCATATATCAGTAGCCTGTTGAACTTCGATACTGCCATATTTCGTGAATCCAATAATTCGGTACAGTTAAAAGTAGAAGCACAAAATGATTTTCAAATACCAAAATTATTTTGATTGAATATGTTAACACTGAATATCAATAAAACATAACATATGTTGCTGTTTCAGGAAGGCTTTTTCTTCCAGATTTTTGTCTGAAAGTTACTTTTTTGCATGATCTACACATCTATTTATAGAGTTACTTCTTTTAAAATTGATTACTTCCTTTCTTTGGAAGATTCCCACTTTTTTTGTATCAAGATGGAGTTGTAGAAAGCTACAGCATCAGTTTTGTTTCCAGTCCAACTGGGCTGGTAGCTTCGTCAGTTGGACTGGAAACTGATGGAGCTACTGTGTATCAGAACGCGTCTTAAATTAAATTTATTGTAAAAATTCTATAATTATTATGGATAGTGTTATTAATTTTCATTAGGTAACGGGTCAGTGTATTCATAAATGTTTAGACTACTTTTAAACTATGTTTGCAATATTACTACTAACTAAATATGACTTATTTGGACACGAACACGCAATAACCTCGCTGTGTGAGCTACCTGGTCGTGGAAATGAAAGGCGTGTATAATGCAAATTATTTATTTCTTCAGTGAGAACAACTATGTTTATTTATATTTTATAAACCTGACTTTATCATATATTGTATATTTTAAAATGTAAACATTATTACTAGTATGTATCATTACTGTCGCTAGTGGTTTCAAAACAAAAATTGTTTCCTGTTTGTTATACAACAAAAATTAATGATTATATTTAATGAATTCTAATTTGAAAATTATAAACAAATTAAGCCGTTTGATGATGATGTTTGAACAGCTGTTCTCTCCAGGAGAAAAACTCTGATAGTAATACGATAATGAAGTATCGAGTTTTTTCTTCGACTATTCAGAATTACCTTGTGTATCACATTTCATATTAACTTTGATTAAACAACTTAGATGCTGAATCAACGCAACCGGCTCCCTATCTTTTCATGTTAACTGATGTTATATCATTATTAAGTTCGAACTCTAGATTATTGTGAGAAACTACTACACATATTTCAGTGCGATCTAAAAAAAGGATGAAAATGGTCAGAGTAATTTTGTAGTAAGTAACTTTTTCAGTGGCTTCACCTTTTTTTTTTCGTTAGAAAGACAACCGTTGAACTCGTCAGTAATAAGTTTTTTCAAAACAACTTTGGTAGGAAACAAAAACGGAATACCAATCTCTATTTTTTTGGAGAAAAAAATCAAAATAAAAAAAAATATTAGTGTGAAAACAGCCACGAGTTCCAGCTATGAATGTCGAAGCGACACGCGAAAAACCCATAATCAGCTGCTCGTGGCCAGTGAATTTACTTAGTGAATTGAAATTAACACGATTCAAAATAATCATTACAATCATCTTAAAAATTGTGTATTAACCCCTACCATATCCATAATTGATTCAAATATTTGGTGGATGGGGATATTTTTCCTCTATATTCAAATTCTTTTCCTTTTTCTAATAAAATAATTCACATAAATTATTGTTATTCACAACTTTCTTGGAACCGGTGGTAAAACAGGAACAGTGCACAACTGTTATCTGAACCTGATTGTCATTTATTTACCATTAGTATTTCATGTATTATTATTTTATATTATATCCTGAGTTACATTTGTGAAACATTTCTGAATTCTAGAGATGGTGAATAATAAAAGTGTTATTATTATTACCAATATAATATATATGTTATATGCCCATAAGTGAGATATAACATATATAACAAGACTCATATGTCGAAATTTTTTATCGGTCAGAAAATCAGCCCTCCCTCCGTTAATATTAAATACTAAGAAATATATAGAATTTCTTCAAAGCTTTCGTAGATGGGGATTTTTTCAAATGTATACAGAATGATACATGGCATACAGAATAATTCCCATATGTGAAAATATTTTGTCGGCGGAAAGTGAACCCCTACCCCGAATATAATCATTTTCAAAGAAAAATCCATAATTTCTATAAATATTTCGTGGATGAGGATTTTTTCTATGAATGTATTTATTTTAGCGTACTGAACGCAACCTATATGAAGAAATATTTTGTGTGGAAAAAAATTATCCGCCTCCCCGTAGGTATAAACTGATTTTCAAATGATAGTCCATTATTTTTTCAAATATTTCGAGGATGGGATTCTATTTTCTATGAATGTGTTTATTTGTGTGTACTGAACAAGAACTATGAAATATTCGGTGGGTAGAAAATCAACTCACACCCCGAATATAAATTAATTTTCAACTTCGTGATATTATCTTTGGATATAAATTAGAATAACTATTTTCTTCACCACCTTGCAGTATGTGTTGCAGGCTCGTTTTTTGTTTGGTGTACCCAATGGGCCTAATCCACAATAAAATAATCCAATAACAAAAATCAAAAACTCAATTTCAGATAGTAAATAAATAATATCATGCAAATGAAATCCATGAAATAAATTATATAAATTTCACCTCAAGTACGAGATATTTTCTTATACAAGAATAAAAATGAATGATTTATAATAATTAACAGTTACATTATCATGTGACATAATAAAAAATACGCCAGGTATTTTCAGAAGAGTGCGAAATTCAATGATGCGGCAGCTAGACGTTTGTATTGAAGCCGAAGGAGGCCATTTCCAAAACTTAATTTAGTACAATTCATTAGTCTAGATGTTAATGTTATTTAGTATTTGTTGTTATTGTTACATAATTAGTAATGAAAAATTGTAAAAATAATAATTTCCAAAAGAAACATTTAATTCCCCATATTATTCCTTGTGAGGTCGAAGAATATGCAATTAGGTCGACTTTTTTTTTAAACTAAGCAAGATACGAAAAAAATTCATGAGACAAAAATGTATTTCTAATTGCTGAATCCAAAGAAATAATAAAAATTGCACAAAAGTCTGTGGGGTACATTTTTGAGTCAAAAATATTCGTTCAAATCCCGCTCGAGACGCCACTGGACTCAATAAATGGAATCACGTTCGAGCTAAATCAGCTCCGTCAAGTTATAAATACCATTGCAAAATCACAACAAAATTAGGTAAATGATATTTAAGATATTTACGAATATTTTTTTAAATTTTTATTTCAACACCCTGTATCGTGAGAACGAAGGATTTGCGGACCCATGTTTATTTGAACATTTCGTCTTAAAAGTACCTAAAGGATCGTCTGTTAAATTTTTGGTACATACTTAATTAACACCCTGTATACTATTGACATACACAATTCACATAGGGGTGCGCAAAAGTCCGGAATAAAATTAATATATTTTTAACCAGTATTAAAAACGCTGTAACACGTCAGTGGATTTCACGTTACGCATTTTTTGGCAATTAAATGAAATTTCTTTCAACCCCTTAGCTGCAACCCTCCCCAACTTTTTTTTTCAAATGCATACCTATGTCGTGCATGGGCTCATTGAAATGCTCGTAAAAAATGGAATCTGACCATACCCTTTATTTTTTTACTCATGAGGTTACCACTAAATGAGAAAAAAACTTTTAAAACCTAAAAAGTTAGAAATACGTACTTAGTGCTACCTACGGGTGAATTAACGTTGCAAAGAACAAATAAGTGGTGATGATGTATATTGTTCAACAATTGCTAAGGATCACCAGTACCTACTCTCTAAAAGTTTACACATTTTAAGAACAGACCAACCGGACCAAGCACCAAAACAAATTTTATTGATTTATGTGTAAAACTGACGTAATGTAGCTTAGTTTATTAATTGGGTACCTTCAAAGTGTTCTTTTTTAATTTGCTAAACAAAAATGGTATTGTCAGAGAGGGAGCGTATCGAAGTCTTGATATTGTTGGGATGTGGAGATAGAATGAGGAGTCAAAGTGAGTTGTGTACTTTATTTAATGCAAAATATCCGAAAAATCACATTTCCAAGGCTCCTGTGAGTAAGATCTCACAGACATCTCAGACAAATTTGAAGAACATGGTAAAATGAAGGATTTGCCCAGAAGCGACCGCCAACATGTTTTAGACGAAGATCAAAAATTGGACATTGCCGTATCTCTGCAGGAAGATCCACATTTGTCAACGGTTTCATTAGCTCAAAACAATCTTGCATCTAGACGTACGATTGGAATGTTCTTGAAAACAGAAAAGTATCACCCATATAAGTTATGTCTTGTCCAAGAGCTCTTGGAAGATGACTATGACAGGCGTTTTCAATTTTGTGAGGAAATAATGAGGCGATGTGACGAGAAAAATGGGTTTTCACTCAACATACTCTTTTTGGACGAAGCTACTTTTTATTTACATGGAGTAGTTAACAGGCACAACTATCGATTCTGGAGTCATGAAAACCCACACTGGATATGCGAAGCTCGTACGCAGCGTCCTCAGAAAGTAAGTATATGGGCAGGCATCATCAACAACAGAATATTAGGGCCATACTTTTTTGAGGGAAACTTTACAGCGGCACGCTACTTAGACTTTTTACGCTTTGAATTAGTCCCTGCTTTCGCTGTTATGTTTCCCAATGAAGCAGATCCAGATATCCCCACTGAAACACTTTGGTTCCAACAGGATAGCGCTCCCCCACATTTTGGTATTAATGTCAGAGAATACCTCGATGACATATTTGTAGGTTGCTGGATTGGACGACTTGGTACAATTGAATGGCCGCCAAGATCCCCAGACTTTACGCCATTAGATTATTTTTGTTGGGGATTTATGAAAGGCGAGGTTTATCATAATACGCCGGCTAATATTGAAGATCTAAAAAGCAGAATTAGAGTGGAATCACATAACATACCGGGTGAGGCCATTCGGAATTCCGTAGACGGGTTTTACCATCGCCTAGGAGTCTACCAAGTAGAGGGTGGAGGCCAATTTCAGCATATGTTACGGTAATTCACCCGTAGATAGCCCTAAGTTAGTTATTTGTAACTTTTCAAAAGAGTTGTTTCTAATTTCGTTGTAACTACAAAATAAATTAAAGGTTTGGTCAGAATCCATTTTTTACGAGGTTTTCAATGAGCCCATACACAACATATGTTTGTATTTGAAAAAAAAAGTTGGGGAGGGTTGCAGCTAAGGGGTTGAAAAAAAATATTTCATTTCATTGCCAAAAAATGCGTACAACGTGAAATCAACTGACGTGTTTCAGCATTTTTTTCCTAAAATACTGATTAAAAAGATAATAATTTTGTTCCGCACTTTTGCGCACCCCTGTAGTGTAGCAGCAAGATGCCTGATTCTCTACATCTTATCCATGAAATGAGGTTCACCATTTTCTTCTACTCCTGTGGCCTGACAAAAGGACTTCTGTCTTCTGTAAGGCCACACATCTCGCTATGTTCCTTCTGGTATTTGTGAAAATTGGTATAGCTTCCATGTAAAGTTGTATTGGGGCCAAGGTTTGTAAAACTGTCCATCTTTCACGTCATCACTATTCACCAAGGTGTGGATGATTTTGTTAGATTTCCAGTAACCCTTCAAACATTCTTGTGAACAAAAGAATAATCCTTGTATTCCCAATTTGATACACGTAAAACCTAGGGCATTGTAAGTTTGCTGGTTCAGAGCATTCAGTACACTCGCGAAGACCCAAACTTGACATTTTTTCAATTCGTTTCGGAAACGGCTCTGCCGAACTCTAAAAACCTGATTCGGTCCCCAACGTTGCAGGCACAAAGTATATGCTCTGCTCCTTCACCGTTAAAGAGGTAGTCGGATCGGAGAGGTCAGTTGGAGTCGTAAGCTCGACATCCCTCTCATCTGTATACTCAGCGTCAAAACGAATTTTTAAGTTTACTCTGTTCATGAAAGTCCCTAGAGTAGCTAAGGAAAGAAGGTCAACCACGGCAGAGCTCCACATTACCGTGACAAGGCGATGCAACGACGAGAGGGCGCCCGTTATCTCGAAGGTTTCGTAGGGACAGCGTCCTTCATCTTCTCGGCATGGATACACACACAGGATCCAGCGGAGCAATGTGGCCGGTTTACTCAACCCCACATCCCAAGCCAATGTACTCGGCAAAATCAGTATGCACAGTGGTTCAGGCAGTGAAAGATGAACAAGAACAGCCAATCCGCCTCCATGAGACTACTCCAAGACAAATGCAGTAGTCTCATAAACTTATAAATATAAGAAGAAGTTCTGACTTTATATATCCTTACCATCGTGTAACCTTAACAATTTAAAAAATGGTTTTCCTCCATTTTGATAGTCTTCGAAACGGTAGAACACGTAAAACTTTCGGACTATGACCTCAGAGAGTCAAACGTTAGATTTGTCTTATTCAATAGGCAAAATCCAATAATCAGAGTGAGCCAAGAGTGAGGTGTACCGCAAGGAACTGTGCCTGGGCCTATACTCTTTACCATTTACATTAATAAGACATTAGAAAGAAAGTTGACTGTTGGTGCTCTTCTTTGCACATTTCACAACTATTCAGTACATTTGATACACTTGGGTAAAAATAAAACAAGTAGGTTTTACAAATGTTGAATGGTTCGATAATCTGAGACTCACAATAAATTTAAAAAAAACAAATATAGATCCTTTAGCTGTTACTTCAGAAATCTACCAACTTTCAATTATCTTGATGTGAATTCAAATGACATCATCCTAAAAATAGAAGAAGAGCATGTGTGCTATTTACAGAACTTGATAAACAGGAGTATCGTGTTATTCATTTATTTCATTTATTTCCAATCGGGCTACAGCTTTTGGAACTTCTTTCATTGAAAGAAATATTATCGTTGTAAGGTTTATATCGAAAACAACAACAATTCTGTTTTGATATACGGCTCTGACAGAATGATAGTGTCGACTTTAACAAAGTCAGGTGGGTTTGATTTCTATACATATTCGTTTAAAGGTTATTTATAAAATGCCGCGTCCATTTCATTCTCATGCAATTAGTACAGCGTTGCATAATTATATAACGTTCATAAACAGGAAATAATTATCTTTAGATGCATTCGAGAGAATTATTTCCAAGGTGTTTCGTCATGAGCTGAAATGAGTGTTTGCTTTCAATTTTTTATTATGATAAACTCTGTTCACTCTGTTCGAGTTGGTTCGACGACGTTCAGACTGAACCCTTTCTCTCGCATTTTGATTGACTCTTTCACTTCGGAAGGTGAAGGTGAAGGTCACACTCTAATTTTGGTTTGAATTCAACTTTCTTCTCAAGGTTTCGTAAGTTTGAAACTTCCAGAAAAACTATGCATTCGAAGAGCTGAAATTTTAGAAAACTCAACGATTATCTGGGCCCAAAACTATACACTGAAGAACACCTGATTCTTTATTTTACTAAACTTTTCTTTTTTGTACATTTTTAATGGTTGTCAAGAATGTTGAAAGATGATGTTTACAAAGTAGCATCTTAAAAATAGTTTTGACACTAGTGTTAAAAGTATTTTCAACACGATATTTTTTTCGACCAAATAGCAATAAACAAATCATAATTATTCAATTTTCAAGGAAGTTTTATTATGAACAATAGATATAGATACAATTGAATCAATTACATTATTATTATTATGAGCCTTATTATGATGAGCCTTGTTATACAGGGCTATTTAAACTCGTTTCTGTACATGGAGATCTCGTAAACCATAAAAGATAGAGTGTCGGTTAAATATGACAAAGTTGTGTATTTTAGAGATCTATTAAATGATGTAAAGAAATCGAATAAAGCTCTTTTGGTTCTGGAGATATACAGGAAAAACAAAAAAATCCCAAATTATTTTTTCCCTATATCTTCTTTATTCGCAGACATATTGAAAATCTCTTCACATTTTGCTATCAGCATTTGATCTGGGCTCTCAGAATATATCCATGAATCTTTTATACAGTGTGTCCAAGATAAGGATCCTAAGCATGGGAATCTCAGTACCTGTTGGAGATACAGCTTAGGTTAAATTAGGAA
>WOGP01002851.1:0-16023 GCA_015342065.1 Leptinotarsa undecemlineata | reverse complement strand
AAAAAAATATCGAAATTAATTTATATCTTCTAAACGGTAATAGATAGGTATAGGGAAATAGTATATGAATTTGTTGACAAAGTGATAATGAATCATAATATGATATTATATACGGGGTGTTCCATTTGAAAAATCAAAGAAGCGGCTACTTTATAGTAGAAGCGACAACGCCGCTTCATCTAAAATATTTTAGGCATGTAGGTCATATTGACTTATGCATACTGTGGAATTTTCAAGTTGATCCGTTGAATAGTTTGCCAGAAACGGCTAATTAACGCTCATCATGAAAAGCCCTGTATATCGTCACACGACCGACTCATACCTTTTTTGTGCTCCTACTTCTTTATTACACCAATATTTGGAGTTTTGTTTCGTGTGTAAATGATTAAATTCAACCAAATTGCTTCTTTAGCGTGTGTTGTGCTTGATTGAGACTTATATGAAGTTATTTCTCGATGTATTCTGAAGCATTGGATATCTAACACACTATATAAAGTAAAATATAACCCAGTGGAAACTGAATTTACCTGAGGAGCACTTTAATACGTCCGACCAGAACCACTTTCACTTGTAATGCAGAATTATTAGAGGTGGCGAAGTTTTTTGCTATATTGAATATCTTGAAATGAGAAATTTCTCATGAACTAATAAGAATATACATTTCTCTTGGAATGAAGAGATTTTCGTTTATACCCGAAATATAAAACTGTACGGTTTTCTACTTCTCCATCATCAAAAAAAGAATGTGGTAAGCTTTCAAAAAAAGAAAAAAATTAAAATTGAGAAATGGAACTTTCTATGTTTTTTCCCACTTTTATTTGTAACTAA
Source organism: Leptinotarsa undecemlineata (assembly GCA_015342065.1). Taxonomy (NCBI): domain Eukaryota; kingdom Metazoa; phylum Arthropoda; class Insecta; order Coleoptera; family Chrysomelidae; genus Leptinotarsa; species Leptinotarsa undecemlineata. The sequence goes on along the minus strand of WOGP01002851.1, from coordinate 15,195 downwards.
CGTTACTGCGAGAGTTCCATTCATGTTGAGGTTGGGATTAATATGGAGTTGTTTTCGCTCTCTACAGAACTGAATCGCCTTTGTTGTGCTTTCTGAGAATTTGAGACCTGTACTGTGTGCTCTGCTGTGAAGCTCATTTATGGTGTTCTGAAGTTATCCCCTTAGCATCAGAAGTGACTGAAGAGAATATAATATAGCCAGATCATCCACATATGCACTTATTTTCACTTATCCTTCTACTCCTTCTATTATGCCGTTTATGGCAATTGTAAACAGAGTGACACTCAATGTAGAACTATGGGGTATACCGTTCTCCATATCTCGTGGGTTTGATATAGCTTCTTGGATTCTAGTCCTTAATTTACTGTTCAGAAACTGTTGTAGGAAAATTGGCAGATAGCCTCTGAATCCCCATTCATGCAAATATCGCAGTGTATTGTTCTTACTGTGAATTTTGTTCTACCTTTTATTGCGTGTATTTATTACTGAAAACAATTTTTGTTACCTAACCAAGAGAAGTATTAGTACACGATTTCAAATTCATTTCCAGAAAAGGTCCTGATGAACATCTCGTTAACAATTTCTCAGATTAACTTTGTATGTAACTCCCTCACTATTCCAAAATTAAGAAATCACTAGAATATTATTAACAATCGAATTTAGTTCAATCAGTGGTGAATTTTTTATGTCAGTGATTTATTATTCTGCGAGATCCCTATATAAATCACCTACCTCTGAGTACCAGCACACATACCAAAAATGGGGAGAATTCCTTTCGAAATGTCTGAATTTAACTGTTGTCATCAATTATTCATGCTAATAAATGGGCATTAGGTGAGACGAGATCCAAGGATCGCCCCTATAGCTCGTAAATTTCCGAGAAAGAGAAAAAGGCACGAACAAACAACTATCTCCCCGAGCGGGTGCATTTGCCAGACGTGCATTATCTCTGTGTGAACAGATATTTCTTGAGGATTCCAACGGAAATTGAAAATTCATCCAAGAATTATATCTGTAGCAGGTTTGCAAGACTACTACTATTAACTTGGGATATAGAAAAATAGTTATTCAGATGGAAATAACTTTTCCTTCATTTACCTGGAGTGCGATAAAGATGAGTCGTAAGTCCATAGCCAAATTTATAAGCTGCTAGTTGGAAATATGAACTTTCCGATTGTTTTACCTCTAGGCATAAATTGCTTCTTATATAGAAGCTGATGTATCAATTTTGATGGGCAGCTAGTAACGCCATGTCCCAGTTAGCTGTTCTCAGAAATTATATCCTCACTATTCTGGAACCTTGTAACTGACGAGTTGAATGGTTCTCTGGATTATATATTGAATGGTATTAAATTATGAAGATGACCTTATTATCGAGATACAGGTTAAATATAATAATTTTGTGCGAGGACGTCCTGAATATTGTTACAACATAAAACGAAATCTGTTATGAACCCTAAAAGTTTTATATTTTCGGAACAACTCTTTTGTAGAAAATTAATGGAGTATTCAATATACTGTGCAATTCTTTAATGTCCCCCCCTTTTATTTTTTGAACAAGTCAACTCAAAAAATTTAAATTTGATATAATGAAATTAATGCATGGATACTTTATTTTGAAGTGAAATTGATAGATGAAACTTTCAAAATGGCGACTGGGCGTCATCTGGGAAGAAAATATTAAAAAGAAAGGGGGTCTTGTGACATATCTTTTTGAAGCTCCTGACAAATGTTTAACAACCCTAAAATATAATGTCAATATCTTCATCTACTACGAAATAGCGGAACTTTTAATAATTGCCCTAATACATTGACCTTTAACTACATAATATGAGGTAATAAGCTTGAGGTCAGTTCAGAAGATGCTCGAAATGATTGACATATGAACAGCCTTTCCGATATTTCATGCCAAACATTTTCGAACACAGTAAAGCCAATATCTTTACAAATATTTATTATTCTCTGCCGTATATCCAATATTGAAGCAGGTTCAGTTTCTTACACCTTTTGCTTCAAATCTGGCGAGCGGGCTGGTCATTCTGTAGAACCTCGACGGCCAATCCAAAGACCGGAAAAAGTAGTATCCAAATAGTTTCTTACTTATCTGAAGTAATGATGTTGTGCTCCATCTTGTTGGAATACAATATTCATATCGAGTTCATAAAGATTCGTTTCGACGATTTCAGTGATGAGAGGGGCAACAGTATTTTCCAACATATTCAAATACAGTCCCCCTGTTGAATTTTGATCAATAAATAGAGGTCCTACAATTTCGTTTCCCAATACTCCTGCCCAAACGTTAATATTTTCTGAATATTGAGTATGTGTTTCTTGGAAAACGTGAGGCTTGGTGTCACTCGAATAACGGCAATTTTGTCTGTGAACATTGTCGTTTAAAAAAAAAGTACATTCGTCACTGAAACAAATATTGTGGATATAGGTAGGATGCCTTGCAATGGTTTCCGTCATGATTTCGCAGAATTCTGTTCTTCGATCAGGGTCACCTTCAGTTAATTGTTTTACCATTTTAATTTTGTATGGATGATACCTATTCCTCTTCAAAAGTCTCCACACAGTAGAAGGATACACCTCACAAACATTCGCGACGGAATAAGTAGACTGTTCAGGATTTACTATCATCTCACCAATTATTTGCACTTGCTGTTCTTCCGGAATGGACGGATGAACTGGGAGACTTTTTGTTAGATATACTACCGGGCCGGTAGTTGTGAATTTGGATACGAGTTCCTAATATTATCTAATATCTAATATTTTCTATAGATGGACAATTCGGAAAATGTTCATGTTTCACGAGACCTTTTGATCTCACCGTGTCGCACCGTAAGTAAAAATCACTTCAATTTTTTCTTCCAATGGACAAGAATTGACCATTTCAGAGATTGTTGACGTGGTACCTTTCTACTAGTAAAACCGAAAAATAAATGAGAATATTCTTGCTGAACAATGTGTTCATTTTCGTACTGACATTTTTTGTCGTTTTTGTAAACAAAAAATAACTCAACCAACCTTATCGGGTTGTTGGAATTGCCATATGGCAGACAAAAAGGAATATTTCTAGAAATATCGATATTAATGTGTTTGTCATCAGGAAATGATTAAATGTTCCGCCATTTTGTAGTAGGTGACAAGTCAAATCAAAAATATTTATTAAGATTTAGGATTGATTAGAAAATATTGTGGAAGTGTGTTTTGTGTGGGGTCCTGCTAAAGGTTTATGCCTCTTCAGGGTTAATTGGTAGGTGAAGATATTGACTTAATATTCTAAGGTTGTGAAGTAATCGTCAGGAGCTTCAAAATGATGTGTCAAGAGACCCCACATTTCCATTGAATTTTTTTCCCAGATGGCGCCCAGCCGCCATCTTGAAAGTTTCATCTGTAAATTTCACTTCAAAATGAAGAATTCATGCATTCATTTCATAATCCCAAATTTCAAGTTTTTGAGTTGACCCCTTCAAAAAATTAAAGGGGAGGACATTAAAGAAATGGACTGCATACGTGGACTGTTAAATGTTTTAAAATATGGTGAGATGCTTAAAACTTAGAAGTGTTTTGCGATGTTCTGCTATCGAGGAACATTGATCAAATAATGTGTATCAAATTTTGTGTTAAAATGGAATTAAGTGCTTAAAATACTTGAAATGTTGACAGTGGCATACGATGATTATATTCTGAATCAGAAAAATGTTTACAAGTGGTACAAGAAGGCCGAGAAGATGTGAATTACGACGCCCTCCCTGAACGCCCCAGCACATCAACAGCCGATGAAAATGTTGAAAAAGTTAAGAAAATTGTTATAGAGAATCATCGAATCACTATTAGACGAGTTGTTGAGAATGGCGGCATATTAGTCGGCTCACGCCATGCGATTTCATCGGAAGTTTAGGGCATGAAGTGTGTGGCAACGAAGTTCTTTTCAAAATTGCTGAATTCTGACAAAAAATTCGTCGCATGAGCATCGCCCAGGTATTGTTAAATAACGTCAACGGCGATCCATATTTGCTTGAAATGCTATCTGTTTTTAATAAGTTCAGTGGTAGCTATATCTGAGGAGTTGCTACTAGCATGAAGCTGCACAAATCGGTTTGGTTGTTTCATTTTAACAATTAAATTAAGTTGAAACGCTTTTGATTTATTGTATAGGTAAGTTTGTTAATAAAAAAGTTATATCTAACAATTTAAAGAATCAAAGCAAGCTATTGTTGGAAAAAATACCTTTCATTTAATAAGGTTGAACCTGTAATTATAGTCCGTAAACGATTTTCTCATAAATTAAAAAAAACTTATACTTTTTGCCATTAGAAAATCTGGGAAAACCCAAAAAGCACCCTCGCAAATAACTCGCTGGTAACAACTAATTTGTTAATGAATATCTCCAAAATATCAATCATTTTCATTAAGAGTACCCTTAAAACGTCACATTTCATCTGAACTCCATTACATGTAATTATATGTTTATTGGTATATTAGTAAAACGGCAAATATGCCTCATTGGAAAAAAAGAGTTCCTTTTTAGTGCAGACCTCTTATAATATCTTGTTTCATTCAAAATATTTGAAATACGAATCAAGTAGGACAAGTGCTGAACTTACGTGACATTTTCATAAAACTACACCTGACGAATTGATCTCCACAAATTTTATTTGAAAAATATATCACAACATGTTTCGCTAAAACATTAGCTTTTTTAAGTCACATGAATCAGTTTGTGGAGATCAAATCGTCAGGTGTAGTTTTTTGAAATTACTATGGATCTTCATCAAGTAACGGCCGAATCAATCAGAAAATTATTTGACATTGCTAACCTAAATGAAATGCCACCATCAATATGGAAGTGTCCAATTACTTTTTCAAATCTTTTCTGCCAGTCTTTTTCGGTAATATTAGATATTTCTTCTTTAATTAGCTCTATTAGCTTCTTATCAAATTTTGGAAAATTATTTTTACACCTGATGCTTTGTTTCAATTTTCCCCAAATCAACTCGATGGAATTGGAAACACAAAAATAAGGGGGAAGTCTCAGTAAGATATTTCACGTACCTACAGTTGAGAAAGAAATTTCGAGCTAATCTAATGTTGCTCGTCATAGTTTGTTTGCCTCGAAACCAAACTTGAGATGTAGATTCATATATACATTAAAACATTCTCTTGTGTTTCAATATTAAAATGCATCCGAATCTTATTCACTGGTATCTCTTTTTCGCATTGTTCATCATCGCTATTGGAATTAATACACTGGAAGAAGTCTGCGTTTTGTCATACTCGTTATTACTATTAGTACGTGTCCAAATACGCCACATTTTAAATAGATAACAAAAAATTTCGAATAATTATAACTGCACCAATATCGAATGTCAACACTCAAACCGCGATCAGTTCCTGAACTGGACCCGACGGCGATAACCATACCCGCATTCCCGATTTCTATTCGTGATCGTGATATGACTTAAAATTTAATTTTATGACTCTTCAGCCAATTATATAACTCAGCTAGTAAAAATTATCCAATACGAACCGCCAAGTCTACAGTCCACGTGGACTAGTTCGCTGCGGGTTCATTTCCATGTATTGATTTTTTTAGCCATTGAGAGTGCCGCCAACTTCAAGAGTGCACAATATCGTTTACTTCGACTATACACGTACAGGTTTATCCTTTTGAGGACATTGTATGATTTTATACCCTTTACTTTATACAATAGTCTTAGAAAGATAAATTAATATTATCATTGAATATAGGATAAAGGAAATACTTTTGTCTAATTTCTGCTAAGTTTATCATTTGTTACGACCGGTTTCGATTTGTTAGACTATTCTCAAGAGTTACCGGTCGTGACAAATGATAATCTTAGTAGAAATCAGACAAAAGTATATTATTCATGCTATATCAATATGAATTTCTACAAAATAAATAGGTCATCAATCGAAGAAATACTATCATCATTATTATTTTTTTTTTCACCAAAAGGTAAGCTGGTCGGGTTCTGTCTCCGAAGCTCTGACACAATCGGGAAGGTGCGCCAGCATTATCTACCAATAACCAACTCCTCTTCGTGCGGTAAAAGATCATTGGATTCAAGAATCGTGTGTCCTAATTAGAAGCAATGAGCCAAGAATGACACTCTTTTACATTTGTCCGGTCAAGATTTCTGCTTTCATGCGACGAGCCGGCATCATTTTAAGATTCGAGACTAGAGAGGACATCATTCCACCAAGAACTCCCAATAATCAGAACAACCATCTTAACAGATTGGTCTGGATAGATTCTACAGATTTTGAAGAAAAAATGTTGATACTTCATTCGTTTCTTACTGTTTTATTTATTCGGTGCCCTCCTAACCCCCAATACATTCGGTGCCCTCCTAACCCCCAATATATTCGGCGCCCTCCCGAATGTATTGGGGCTTATGGGGATAGAAGAAATAGAATACTTTGAACTTTTTACCAAAGAATACACATTATTATCATTGTTATTTTTTTTCAACGTAGTGTGCGCTGGTCAGGCCCTATCCCCCGAAGCCCCGATACATTGGTGAGGGCGCGCCAGCATTATCAACCAATGACAACTCCCCACACCGTGGGGTGAGTGATCATTGGGTCTGAGAATCATGTGCCCCGACCAAGCGCAGTTTGCCTAGAATGCATCTGCATCTGTGCGGCTAATATTTCTACCTTAGTGCGGTAATCCGGTATGATTTTAAGATTCGAGAGTAGAGAGGACATCATACCACCAAGGACTCCAATAATCAGAACAGCCATCTTGACAGAGTGATCTGGTTAGAGTCCTCCTCTTTTCTGACGATGTCCGTCTCGCCAGGAGCTGAAAACTCCACGACAAATATCGTTTTGGTCTGGTGGTCGAGAAGGACTACATCTGGCTTATTAGCTTGTATGAGCCTGAGGGTGGGGAATGAATAGTTCCAATAAATTCGGCACTTCTCATTCCCCACAACGGATTCAATATCCCCCGAAGCTTAGGGCAACACCGGTGTCTCGTCAATACCGTAAGAGTGCCGTAGATGGTAATATAGTAAGGGCCGCGTTATGTCGATGGACCATTATTATTATTAATACAATTTTTCGATACCATTTTTATAATACGATTTACCTTTAACCTTAAAATGACTCAGTTTCGACATTTACCTCTTCTTCAGAGCTGAATTTCTTTTTAGCGAGCATTCTTTTGAGGTTTGAGAACAGGGAAAAATCGCTGGGGTCAGATCTGGCAAATACGGTGGATGCAGAAACAATTCGAAGCCTAATTCATGCATTCGTTTTCATTGCTTTGTGATACATCACTTTTATTTTCTTCAAATGGAGTCTCTATTATGTAATCAATTGTTTGACTTAGGTTGTTCTGTATCCGCTGCCAAGTCTTTTACTCACAGAAAAGCCCAGATCAAATAATGAAAGGAATTAGATTTTCATTTTTAGTGCATTTGTATGAAAGCTTCTCTTTGAAAATGTTTTATATAATTTTTATTATTAAACATTGTAGTAAAAATTTAATATGTATTAAAATAAAGGATGCAAATTATTTACTTTTGATTTGATCAGCTGTCAAATAATTTATTTGTTTTAGTTCATTTTATTTTCCATAAATAGACTTAACAGTCTAATTACAAGGAAATTATTATTACAAATTAATTGTGTGAGCTTACTTCTATACATATACACTGAAAGATTTATTTTCAAACTTATTATCTACGATCACAGTTATATTTCTAACAAATCATTAATAACATCATATCTGAAACTTGAGAAGGAATTACTGAAATCTAAATTTTTTTAAACAATAATTTCATTTGCTTTACAAAGCATGTTTGAGAGAGGAGCAATAATTTTTTTACTTGCCTTGTGTAGTTTAAAAGGGATTAGACTTCTTGTAGGATACTGAGGAACATTAAAATCTTTGAGTTAAAGTATTTCAAATAATGTCAAACTTAACGAAGGTAGTAGTACCATAAATATCAATCGATCGATGGCCAGCCCTCGATCGATGGTTCAAGCCCTAGTCTGAACGATCGATTTTCACTTGCTATCATCCAACCCGTGTTAGGAATCGCACGTTAAAAGGTAAGACCTCGTGCATCCTTAGCTCGCAAAAGTTTCGACAAGGGTTGTCGTTCGTAGGGGTGCGACAGCTGGGGTTAACGGAAAAACTGATTTTTTTAAACAGTAACCCTCTACAACGCCACTGGAATTGACATTCCAAATATAAGTTCATGAAAAGAAACCTCTTGTTACTTATAACGTAGTTTATGAAAAATGAGAAATAAAACTTATATGTTTTTCAATACTTTCATTTACAACTACAAGCAGTTTCGTCCTATGAGGACATTTTCAAATAATTACAATAAACTATTGTAATCGTTTGTGCTATTAATAAAGGAACAGTATTTTAGTAAAACTTTGACACCCCGTTACTCGGAAACGAAGCAAGATGCGACCCAAGTTCATATGAACTTTTTTCTAAAAATATAGCAAGTAGTCACTACCTGTAGTTAATGACATAATTTAAGATACACCCTGTATGGAAGAATCTCTAAATATGATGATAGAGAATATTTCAAGGCTGTTTATACTTCAAAAAAACTCTTCATAGAGAATAAGAATACTCGTAGTTTGTAATAATTTTAACAAGTAAACAAACAAAAATACCAAAGGAATTAACATTTCTACATTTATCCAGAAAAGACTGGTTTTTCAAAAAGCGACATATTTTGGTTGTTCAACTTCATAAAACCGAATAAAGGTCTGCTTTCTCAGTAAGAGCTCCAGATAAAATTAAAGAGAACTAGCCACACCTCACGATAAATCTCATGAAAAATGAATAAGCTCACGAAACATCGTTGGGGAGGATCGGACAGGATAATGACTGCACTTGGTTTCCTCCCCTATTAGGGGTGAGTGGACTCCGGTTCAGGGTGTGATTCACAGCCATCGAAAACATGAATAATGAGTTTCTATGTGGGAAAACGTTTTCCGGCTCTCAAAGTGGATAGCAGAGAGGAAATTAAAAACGATCATTAATGATAGGGAAAGTGAACGATTTTGATTAATTACTTCAATGATGGAAAAAATCTCCACTATTCAACGTATAATTTTAATCATGGTTTTCTAGTAGAAATTCTAGTTCGTCGCACAATTCCACATTGAAAACTAATTTTTCACTAAACAACAACAAAAATATTTACAACTATTTAACCATGGAAAGTTTTTACAAATTCTGTTTTTTGGGTTGATTATTACGATAATCATAAAATTATTGTGGTACTATTCATGGGCATTCGAATGATCATAGTACTCTTTGACAAAAAAATTGAAAAAAATGTAATCAATCAAGTGTAACATCCCGTTTTTTCATTTTTCATTTTATATTGTTTGGGAGACAATCTGACTACAAATAAACCCCTTTTTACCAAGTTCAACGTATAGATTGTACCAATTATTTGAATTTTTATTTTATATTTTAACTGATCTGGGATTCTCCTGGGCAGTCTACAGTACATAATCAAAGTCTATAGTTTATTTCATTTATTTTTATTGATATCACGGTTAGATACACAAATAGATACCAAGTTCTCTTTTTCTTTGGTTCAGTCACAGAGTTTATTTTCAGAGTGTTAGGTTTGCTTAGGTCCATAGATAGTGTGTCTATTCATGGCTCACACCTATTCACACTCGACCGAATAAACCCAGCTTCTTAACGAAGCCGATTAATTTGTATGGTGAGTGGTCTTTCAGGTCAGATGGTAAGAGTACGGCTCTGACGAACTCTAAAAACCTGATTCGGTCCCCAGTGGAATAGGCACAAAGTATGTGCTCTGCTGTTACATCATTTTCCAATGTCTTCCGACAGTCCGAGTTAATTTAATTTTATGACTCTTCAGCCAATCATAAAATTCGGTTAGTAAAATGTATCCGATACGAACCGCCAATTCTTCAGTCCACGTGGACTAATTCGTAGCGGCATTATTTCTTTGTATTGTTTTTTTTGGCCTTTGAGTTCGCCGATAGCTTTAAGAATTACTATATCACTTACTTCGACTATACTTCCGAACTAGCTGCACCCATCCATATGCACCTTCTAAAGCAAGGTTTCCTAGTTATGAGGCCAACGACCTGTGAAGAATTTGTTTTGAATTATGAATGTTAGTAAGCACTTAATTTCACGGCCAGCGAAACCCGAAAAATGTTCCAACTAAGCCTCCGCGATGTTCCTTATTCTAAGAATTCTGAAGACGTTTCAAAATATTACTGAAAGTTAATTTTACTGGTCTTCCAGAAAATTAAGAAATTTTGATCATTATTGTTCGGTAATGCAAATTACCGATTTATTTTAAAATCCTTCAAAAATATATACTTCTCCGTGACAGGAAATGAAGAAGAAACAACATTTTCGAATTTTATTGGAATCAATTGGAGTTATTTTTCAACGAATTTCGAATGAACGTAATTCAAATTCGGTGAGGGACGGGGAGGAAGAAACATTCCATGACTGATCAGTCATGTAAAAATCGCATTAAACGTTGTCGGTATTATATTTTCTTGAAACTCGGATTAGAGTGGCGGGTATTCACAAAGTCTAGTTCGAAAGCATTTCGAAATAACGCAAGAAGAGCACGTTGAATATGCGACGCATTATATGATAAGCCGATTTCACGTATGTTGAATAAAAACGTATCGTTGAAATAATTGATTTTGTTGATTGTTAACAAGCTATTGTCTATGCGATCTATTGTTCTTTTGTTTTTCTGAATAATTATATAAAAATGTGAGGCAATAGGACGAGAATACAGTAACACATTATATTTACATGTTTTTGATCTATCTGAACACTAAAATCATTGAGAAACGTCTATAAGAGTATCCTCCGAAATGAAAAATTATAAATCTGAGTATTTCAATAAGTACTGTTATCGCATGATGTTCTTGATTGTATGAGACGACAACAAGTATCTGAAAAATTCCAAACTAGCTTTGTCTGTTATGTACAATTTCCAACTTATTGTAAAACTGTACAACCACTTTTTTTTGCACTCATAAATGTTTTTGTTTCATTGTACAAAAAAAAAGTTGCGGTTAAACGGAAATTCAGTCGAATTTGGTTTATATCTATGATCATAACACATTTTCATAGTTAACTCATTTTATGAAACAATAAATGAGTAATAGCTCACCGACTCTGCTTTTTTGTCAAAATGAATAAGACATAATATTCACAGGGTCAGTTATTTAGCATGTTTACTTTGTTGGTGAAAATGGAATCGAATGCTGAAAAATACTTGAAATGTTTACAATGTTTACGAGTAATACAAGCTTTTCATAGAAGATCGAGAAGATGTGAATGACGACGCATTCCTTGATGTCATCAATAACCTATTGAAATGTTGAAAAAACGATGAAAATTATTATAAAGAATCGTCGAGAAGCTGCTGAGGACGTCGGCATATCGGTTGGTTGGCAATTTTCGGAAATTTTGGGCTTAAAGCGTGTGGCAGCAAAGTTCGTTCCAATTTCTCCCAAAAAAAATGTTGAATGACGTCAACGGCGATCCAGATTTGCTCATGGGTATATGGTTGTGACATCGAAACCAAAGTCCAATCCTGCCAATGGAATAACCAAGCAAAGAGCAAAATCACTGTAATCATGCCTCAGCTACTGTATTCACCAGATTTGACCACCTGCGACTTTTTCCTGTTCCCATGATCAAAGAGTTCCCATGAGAAGACGGCGTTTTGCGATGATTGATGAGATGCAAGGATAAAACAAAAAGGGCATATCGGAAATGATTCAAGGATTATAATACCGCCGACACAAGTGTATTATATCTGAGGGGGAATACTTTGAAGGGGACAAAATAGAAATTATTGAGTAAATTAATGCTTTTTAAGAAAAATGAAAATTCTCCTTATTTTTGTAACAGAAAGATCGGAGCAGAAGAGGAAGATCAGTTTGATATCTTGAAGATGATCACTTGGTGATCGAAACACGTGTCGAGATGTTAAAATAACGGCTTGGTGTTGGGGAAAATACTCCAGTAATATTATTTAATTTGTTTCATGTTGTTTCTTTCATCTGGCTCTCTGGAGCCTTCTAAAGTCTAAAAGTCGAGAAATGTTGACTCTTTTACGTAATATTTACAAGACAATGGCCAACAAGGCATATTAAATGTATCATAACAAGAATTAGGAATTAAGATGCAATAACAAATTGATACATGCCTTCAAAAATGGTAAAAAGTGAAAAAAAAATAATAGCAGGATGAAACCCATTATAAAAGGAAGGGAATATGATAAAAATGAAAGGAAAAATAAATTACGAGCGATTTGAGTTCGGAAAATGGGAGGGGGTGAGTTTTTAAGAATAAAAAATGGTTTATCTCGATTTCCAGCAAAACTACAAGTCCTATGGAAAAAAGTGAAATGGCAAAGTTGTAGGTAATAAAAAGATCAACAACTTTTGTATTTACGATTTATGTGAAAAATTCAAATAACCAAATTTTTGGTTTTATATTTCATCTTTTTCAATTTTGTTTTCTGCGAAATTTCGTGGAAACTTACCTTTTTATGTCCCAAATACACTGTAATATTTTTCTAAGACCTGAATGTAACTAGAATTTAATAAATAAACTTTTTAACTGAATAAAATTGCACAAATCACTTTTTTTATGAAATTGTACATAATGATTAAAAAAATATTCGAATTCAATTTTTGTTTTCGATTTTTTGCATTTTCTGAGAACATTTACTATAGTAATGTATAAGTTTTTACACCATCAGAAAGTAGAGATTTCAAAGAACAAAAAGTACACCGACTTTTTTTAAAAAGCTGATATCTTGGCGCGAGAATTTTCGCGTGAAAATTAGGGTGCTTTTTTGATATCAAGTCAAAATAAGTTGAAAAAAGAAATATTTTTTATCAAATAAATTAAAGTGTATTTAGGACATAAAAAGGTAAGTTTTCTCCAAATTTCGCAGAATTTTTTTTTTGGAAAAGATAAAAATAAAAAACCAAAAACTTGATTATTTAAATTTCTCACATAAATTATGATTATGTGGAAAAATTGTAGATACAAAAGTTGTAGTTCTTTTTATTACCTACAACTTTGCCATTTAACTTTTTCCACAGGACTTGTAGTTTTGCCGGAAAACGAGATAAACCATTTTTTACCTTTAAAAACTCACCCCCTCCCACTTCCAGAACTCAGATCGCTCGTAATTTGTTTTTCATTCATTTTTACCATATTCCCCTCCTTCTCTAATGGATATCTTCCTACTGCTATTTTCTTTTCTTTCAAAAATTATCGACCTGGTCTATATAATATGTTGTTCAATCGATAATGTGTGTTTTCAAGGATATAATGTATTTATTGTTGAAACAGAATCAGCTATTTTTCAGAATTTCAATTACCAAATGTTTCCCAAGCGTCATTTCAAAAAATATAAACAAAACCACATGCTCAACTTTTTAATAATCTGAAATATGGAACATACGTGCAAAACAAGTGAATCATGTTGAACCTCAATCAAATGAGAACATTGTTTTCACTAAACTACCTTCTTGCCAAAAAAGAAGCTGTAGTGATTCTTTGAAGAAAACAAAAACACTCATACATGCATTGTAGAGCATTCTCACCAGTTCACATTTCAATTTTTTTTTACATAGACATGGCTATAGTACATTGCAGGTGGCAGGTGCAAAAAAACAAAGACATTCTCCTTTATTTACTCACGATGCAGACTTGTATTACCAATAAAAACATTACGACGTTACAGAATTGCATTGGTAGCAAAAAAGGAACTTACAGCAGAAATTGATTGTCATAAATTTCAAAAATATTATCGAAGCAGTGTATGGAGCACATGTTATGTCTTTTAATCCGAAAGATCTACAAAGGTGATGATATAAAGATAAAAGGCCGCGATAGTGATAAAAGAGATATTTTTGTGGGTTCAGATGATTTTGAGTTAGACAGTGTAAACTTTATTATATCTATCAATCGATGAATATTTTTCTTTGCCTTAACCTATTCATAAATTATACGGCAAGCTTAGTTGAAAGCCGTAGTTTATACAGCTGTTTTGAAACGGTTAACATACCAACTTGTTTTCAATTTTTTCGATATGAAACCTATTTTTGTGTCTCAAGGATATTGAAGTTGTTTTACCAAGTGTATGTACAACCGTTTGAAAATATGAAAAAAATCATGTCTCAGACGCGTTCGAAGCAGAAAGAAAAATAAATATATGAGTTGTGTGAACTTGGCTGGAGGATACTCATGATACAATTTACTGTGAAATTGAAAAATAAATATGGAATACTGTTCGTTGTTCGTTAATTTGTAGGTACTTCCTTCAGTTTACATTTTGGCATTGTTCAAGAAGTAATTTTTCTCAGTGTATAAAACTATAACCACAACATTTAATAAAATCGTATCATTATACTAGGAGATTTTTATGGTGTCTATGTACAGAAAGAAATTACTTCAATCTATTGGTGATTGTGGACAAAATAGTGCTTTATATTTTTAAAGTTAACCTTTGTATGTCCACTTCTATTTTTGGAATTTATTTTGTCTACTGATCCAAGAATGTTAATCTACCATTAGAACTTCAACGTTACGGCTTAGGAGATGCCAACGACCTGTATAGTTTATTTTACACCATATAAAGTTATTCACTTCGTTGCGCATAGTAAGTAAGGAAAATAATTTTGGAATCGCTAGGAAGTTATAAATTATTCAATGAAAACAATCAAAAACAAGGAAAAATAAATGGAACACATAATTATATCGATTATTGAGATGAATTAGTGAAAAAAAATTTAAGAAATTCAATATAAAAAGAAATTACATAAAGATGATTAAAAGAAATTACAGTAGGCTGAAAAATTTAATTCAAATATCGGAATAAATGTTATTAATAACAAATAAAATGTCAAGAATGTTCTCACAAACTAACAAAAAATTGTAAAAATTATTTCAAACTTTATGAGATGTGAGAAAAGTTCGAAAAAGATTGAAAAATTCTCAAATTCAAATACTCATTTACTTTTTTTATTTCATTATTTGAAAGTTTATACTTCAAATAGTACATCTGCAAAAAATCTGAATTTTCACTCTTTATCTTCCCCTTCAAATTAATAGTCGAATGCGGCGTTCACCGCAACGAGGAG
>WOGP01002850.1:0-16023 GCA_015342065.1 Leptinotarsa undecemlineata | reverse complement strand
GAAGCTGCTGACTCTTGCAAAGGAGGGTGCTGCAAGCGGCTTCATTGGACCAGAACCTGTCATTGGCATCACTTTGGGCTTTGCCAAACAAATACTCAACACCTGGATGGCAAAAAGAGTTATGGACTTCTGGCAGAATCTTCCTGGATTGGCTTACTCCAAGGCGTTTATTCACCCTTCGAAGCTTGATTCCAAACAGTTATTGTACTACAGTAGGGATGAACTACGATGTTCAACAGGCCTTCTTACAGGTCATTGTTATTTTAATCATCACATGCAGAGACTTGGACTGTCGGAAGACAGTGTGTGTCGCCTTTGTCTGGAAAATGATTTAACTGCAGAGCATATACTTTGTGCCGGCCGGCTGGGGACCGAATCGGGTTCTTTGAGTTTGGCACATCGGTACTCTCACCATCTGACCTGAAACACCACTCACCATACAAACTAATCGGCTTCGTTAAAAAGCTAGGTTTATTTGGCCGAGTGTTAATAGGTGTGAGCACCAATAAACTCGTATGGGTTGCGGTGGAGGGTCGAATAGACCGACTCACTTCAGACCTATCTACCTACCTACTGTAAACAAACTAAAAGACGAACCTAGCGCTCAAACTCAAATAGAGGACATTCGTGCCAACCAAGCTTGAATTTCAACAATAACTTCACGCAGGATTTTTTGGATCAATTTCAATACTTTCGTGAAAGGATGTGAATTACTTGAGTATGTTAATGTCAGTCGTACCCTGATACTCTCGATTTATTATTTTTGTCTTTTTTTTTTACTCACATATTACATAATCTGTGACAACCAATTTTTTTCAGTTTTCAGAGGGCAAGACCCCAGCGTTAATGTCGTATTATTAGAAGATTTTGCGGCCGTTGTAGGTGTGGTTGTAGCAGGTGGTTGTATGGGAATCTCTTCAGCAACTAACAGCCCCCTTGCAGACTCAATGGGTTCTTTGATTGTCGGATGTATTCTAGGATCCGTTGCTTCTTTCATAATATACACTAATGTCGCGGCTCTAGTAGGGAGGTGAGAAATAAAAGTTTAATAAAACAAGTTAATGAAAATTAACTGATTTTTAGATCTATCCCGGAAGAAAATTTGGATAAAATAAATACAGAGTTGGAAAAAGACATAATGATTAGAGCAATTCATGACGTGAAAGGAATTGATATGGGCAGTTATTTGGTTAGATATAAAGCAGAGCTGGATTTTGATGGAAGAGAGTTAACAAGAGCATACTTGGATAAGCAGAATCTGAATGATTTGTTGGAGGTAATATAGTCGCAACAATTAAACAAATTAGGCATTTTATATAGTTATTCGAATGCTATTTACACTCATGTGAATTATTTCAGGAAATCAAAAAAATTGACAACATTGATAAATTGGAAGACTTTATGCTCGTGCATGGAGAAAACATAGTTGATATGATGGGCGGTGAAATTGATAGGATAGAATTGAAATTAAGAGTAAGTGATTTAATCAGGAAAAGCAGTTTTTTCATTTGATTCAACTGTTTCAGAAAAAGTATCCAGAAATACGGCATTGTGATCTAGAAATACTTTGAGCTACTTAATCATCAAAACGCATTTTAGGTGTAAATATTTATTAATTTATATTTTTTCAATTCAGTATTTGTTCAATTTCCCTAAGTACATCCAAAAAACTTATAAATGTTTGTTTATCAATAAAACCGGTTATGATCATCAAGAGTTTTCATTCACAGTTTTCAACGGATCTTCAGTATGTCAAAATATAACCAAAGTCTCTTTCATATTTTAATGAACTAAATAATGAAGGTAACCGAAAAATAACGATTTTTTTTTATTTTTACACTTTGAACGTTTGCTTCACCCCAAATTTATTTTTGTTTTCCAGCTCTACAATTAACAAATATTTCTTGTATGCCTTTTGTAAAGAAGTAATTTTTCAAATCGTATTTTTTTGATGACAAAAAAATAGAGATCGCGTTATTCGAGTGAAAAATGTTCAAATAACTACTAGGAACAGAAACTATGGTCACAGATTAAATACAGTGTGCTGCGGATATTGATGTGCGTATTCGTGTCACACAAGAACCAACACGGAACAAAAACTAGGAAATTTTTTGACAGATGACAATCTTGAAGGTGATTATTGTCAAAAGTTCTACAAGTTATTAATAGTGTTGTTCAAGGAGGTACTTCAGTGACAAAATGTAACTTTCTGACATTTAAAATCACAAAGTTACGTGAAATGTTTCGCATGTGTGCAACTCATTTGAAAGTTACAATCTTCTGTCAAATTTAATTTTTTTCGAGTGGAGACAACACTGGTTATTAGAGAACATAAATCTGGTACAATAAAGCTAGTTTGCCGAGATGATATTGTGATAATTTCTCGACCGCCATTAAATTATGTATCCAAAAATTTTGGGATAATTTAAATTTACTGCCGTAAAAAGATATTAAATTAAACATCTATAACGGCTAGTTGAGCGTTACAACAAAATAAGGCATGCCTGAATGGAAACACCCTGAACTACCCATTGAATAAATTGAATTGGGTTGCCTACTGACAGTTAAAGATTGTAGGAAGTTCGGCAGGCAAAACATCCTAGAAACTTCACACGAGAAAAACGAGAAATTGATTTGAATGAACGTATCGACCGGTACACAAAGAATTGGAATGAATTGTTTCGTCCAAAGTTTGGGATTTTTATTTGTTGTTTTAATTGATTTACAGCCTGCTGAGTTACAATCAGTAACGGTGGCAAATGGAAACAACTGCAATTGTCTAGGAAGACTCCTAGACCCACCCAGTTTAAAGACTTAAACTTCGCGAAGTTGAAAATATCATAGATATTTTAAACTTCGCGAAGTTGAAAATATCATAAATATTTTGGGTGGTTCCTGATTAGAATTACACCCCAATACTTGGGATAGATTTTGTGTTCGCATGGGAATCATTCCAGAGCTACGATCGAATGAATGAAAATTGGATATCATTGGTGCTATTGATGCTAACACATCTTAAAAACTAGACCCACTTGGTTGTTCAACTCCGGAGCAGTATAATATTTTGAAAAAATTAATAGAAGAAACCTTTGAAAAAATGAGAGATGGTACAGGATGTACCGATACAGCCAATAAAGCAACACTTTCATCCAATATCTCCAACTCCAATGAAGTACATGAGTCATGAATTACAGAAAATGCTTGAACAGAATATTAAAGAGTCGTCAAGGAGCCCTTTGAGCAGCCCAGTAATCATAGTGCGAAAGAAGGATAATTCATATCGATTTTTGTGGATTACCGGAAAGTAGATAGTTAGATAGTGTTATAAAGCGTGATGCATATTCACTTCCCGTTCGTGTCCACTATTTTGGATCTCCTCAGAAATGATACATTTTTATCAAGTTTGGATCTTGAATCAGCCTATTGGCAAATAAAAGTTGCCAATATACGGCTGTCACTGTACCAGGAAAAGGACAATTCCAATTCTATAAATTTCATTTGTGATAGTAATCGCTTGATATCTGGGTATTGGGGTAAATGTATCATTACAAGTTGGAACCGTTATTTTTACCACCTTTTAAAAATAACAGTTTGGTGTTGGGATTAAACTCCAGTAATATTTATTATTACTACACCAAATGTTCCAAACAGTAAAAGCTTCTTATGTTATAGATATCATGGTTCGATGCTACAAACGAAAAACTTCGAATGAAGGAAAATATTTGCTAGCTGATCATAATATTGCAATATCTGATGTTTTAGCAGGCCAAATATCAATTTATAAGGCAGCAAAATCATTCAAAATACTCTGTTTTTCCGTTAATCAGCTGTCGCCCCCATACGAACGACAACTCTCAGAAGTTGAGAAACTTGTGCCAGCTAAGGACTAACGAAGTCTTGCCTTTTAACGTATGATTCCTTGCTCTAAGAAATGAGTTAAGAATGACAGACTTTTGCATTTTCTTTTCTGGTCAATCATGGGTCATGAAGAATGTCCCAACGTCACCTCAAACTCAATGATTTTGAAAAGATCAACTTTCCAATATACTTCAATCGAACAAACTATTATCCAAAGTACCATTTGGGGCCTATTCATTCACACCCATAGGGAATAATAAAAGAAATTTCAGTTTTTTATTAAATTTACCATCGAAATAAATTTCCCTGTGTATAGTTTCTAAGAGAACTCTGTATATGCCAAAATATAGAATTAAAGACAGTTTCAAATACTTCAATATGGACTTTTAAATTGATATTGGGATAACCGCATAGGTTCTAACTACATGTATAACAGTACTTCGTTTTATATTTTTTGCAATTTTGAGGTCAGTAGTTTTTCAAAATCTAGTGAAAACGATGGTCATGTGTTCACTAACATTAGATATGAGTTGGCAACAGTGTAAAACGTATTCATGTGATATATAAAAATGGATGTATGTTTGTTGGTTGGTTGGTAAGTGATAAACTTCTACATCGCTCAACCAATCATGATCAAACTTGACATGTATGAGTAATTTTTCTTAGAGAATGTTTTTAGGCTATAAATTTTTCTGTAACTCGCCACTAGATGGCGATGTAGAACAATTTTTTTTGAAAGCACTGTGCACGCCTAAGTTGGTTGATTTTGATTCTGTCAAAACATTGGAACAACAGCGATACAGCAACATAGTACTAATTAGTACTACAATTACCAAATTCTACGCGGGCGAAGCCGTGGGCAACAACTAGTATTGCCTAATTTTAATTTTCTTCTGCTTCCAATATTCTTGTTGTATTGACAGTGCGTGCGACGTTGCCGGCTTGTTTTTGAGGTCGATTTGATGGTTAGTTCCAAAATTAAGAAGCATTTCATTTTACAGAAGAAAAACTTCATTTTTGCAATTTTGTTAAAGATACATTTGTTTGAGTGATACAGTCTCTTTTTCTTCGAAAAAGAAACATTTGGGTGTTGCTTCTTGATGTAGCTTCGTAAAGTGATGACAAAATTTGCCATTTTCAAGAACTGGTGTACACGACTAAACTTAAGACTCAATCTGCCAACTCCCCAGGTAGTGACACGCTTCAAGGACTTCGTGACTTGACGTTGGGGTCTCAAATTTGTCTAGGCCCCCAGGTCTCCTCACTGGTCTTTGTAAGGGTATTCTGCTACTGCGAACCCCTAGTCCTTGCTTGGGAGTAGGCAGATTGAAACCCTCGTCCTCAGTATAGCCACTGTAGTGAAAGTACGCTTACCCCCCATGGAATGAAGCCTGTGACCCAAACCAATTCTGTAGTATTTGATTTGAGTACAACCACAACACTTTGTATGTCGCCTCGTCACTTTTGATAATGCCCACCGCAGTCACGAGAGTTCATACTCTTTGAAAACCAATATTACTAGTAGGTAAATATTGAAAATAATAATGCTACATTACGGGAAACACTATCGCGAAGAATTATCACATGGATGACATTTTAAAAGTAACTTACTTGTTATTTGTCGGATAAAATGTTGTTCCCAAACGTAGAGTTTGATGGCTTTTATACCCCTCAAAACCTCAGTAATAATTTTAACCCTAGAATCTTTTTGTTCCATCAGTTTGGTGCTCAACTGACCGATTTTGTTGGCTATGACTTTGTTTATGGGAATTAGTATGATACTAAATACTAGTCCAGCTAGGAAGGCTAGACCAACTTGTGTGTATAATAAATATAAGGTGACACCAAGCTGAAAAAAAAAAAGAGAAATAATAGAAATCACCATTGGTTGAGTTGTATAAACAAATTATGCTCAATTTTTTTTGTTTAATTCAAGAAGGACACATATATTCAAATTATGTTTTTTTTACGTAAATATAGTTTTAAAAAGCTAAAAAATACGCTTTTAAAAAACATTGAACCAAAAAGTTAAAAATTTATTTTTTAAATTATGAAAAAGCACATTTTTGTATATCAAGCTCCTGTTGCTTTTTTCACAATAATACTAATATTTTTCGTTCGTTATTGTTTCAAGCCTATTAAAAAAAAAACGTTTTCAACTTTTTAGTTCGATGTTCTTTAAAAGCGTGTTTTTTTATTTTCTAAAACTTTTAGTTTTTTAAATTTTTCGATTTTTTTAAATATTTAAGTAACTGAGTTTTTTTAGGTGTACAATTTACATTGTTTTACATTTTCACACATGTTTTTTTACGTAGTACAAAATTTCGCTAACGCTTATAATTCTTAAAATATGTTTTTATTTTGATTTTTTTGAACAACCTTACGTAGAACACCATCTGCCCGTGAATAGATCAAACAATAAATGCTAATTGCGTACAGCGCCACCTGCCCGCTAATAGATCAAGCAATAAATGCTAGTTACGTACAGCGCCACGTTCCCACTAGTAGATCAAGAAATAAATTAGTTACGTACAGCGCCATCTGCCTGTGAATAGATCAAGAAATAATTGATAGTTACGTACAGCGCCTTCTGACCGCGAATAGATGAAGCATTAAGGTGGATGATTCTGTCAACTGCAGATCATTCCAATGGAAAAGAAGCGTTACATACATACAGACATGTGAAGCTGATAAAAGCGCGTTAAAAATACTTGAAGCACATCAAGTGAAGTGTTATGTCCAATATGTACACTCACCTGAAACGGAATGCTCCACAAAGCATGGAAGCTTGGACAAGAATTCACGATTCGATCGGTGTCAGTCGACATAAAATTGACTACTTCGCCGACCGATAGTTCCGATGTTAACAGAGTTGAGCTAACTGACAAAGTTTTTTTGTATATTGTCGTGACTATGGCTCCGCGCATTCTCAAACCGATTATTCCCATGCGGAAATTGAAATGACTATCACACAGTGCAGCTGAAACAAAATATGAGGTTAGTAATACGTTTTCCGCTTGAAATCTGTCTGAGATTTTTCCGTGAACCATCTGCCGCTGCCTCATGAACGACAACCCTCAGAAGTCGACCCTTGAGTGATTGCTAGCATGACTTGCTAGCATGACCATTCTACATAGCGGTCGTATAAATGAGGAGAACAAACCAATCACGATATCCGCCCAGCTACCGTTGAAGACAGGAAGCAATTGTTGTATTGTAGAATAGCAAACCCACAGGGATCTACTAACTTTATTTTTTAAATACATACCTCTACTTTTTCATCGTATGAATTTATAACAGTGGCTACAAAAATTCAAAAAACTAGAGGTCCGTATTTCCAAAAAAAAATGATGATGAAATCTAATGAAGCATTGCAAGTCGGTTTATATCAGATTATAACAAATATGAAACAGTAATGAATACACAGTTCATGCTGAATTCATACCTATGGCAGTAGTCAGTACAAGCCCAGCAGCATAAGCGTATCCCCATTTAATATCTTCAGTCTTATCTTCGATGAATCCAACTAACTTGTTCAGTAGCATTGGTCCAGCAAATCCAGCGCAGTCTGCAATGAACTTCAGGATACCGATGCTATAAAATTCTAGCCAGAAACATTTGTGGAGGGCCTTCAGTAAAGTATAATTTTGTCTTCCGTTCGCTATTCTCACTTCCTCTGCAAGAAATATTTTCAATGACGAATACATCATTTGGTGTATTATTTGATAATATTCAAAAATTCACAAGTAAACATAGTGGTACTTCTGTGCTATGTAACCTTTATATGCTTTATTCAACTTGTTTCCTAAAAACATTAAATTAGAAACAAGTATCAAAACTTTTCAACAAACATTGAAAAACTATTTAATCCCAAGAGCATTTTATTTTGCAGAACAAGGTTAGTTTTCTCTTTATGTATATAGCATCTTATATCATTTTAAACATTGACAAAAAAAATTAAATGTACCCCTTTATTCTATTTTACAATGGCAAGTGTTAAAATTTTTGCAATTTCCTCTCAAAAACGTGTTGTTTTCATTCTCTATCATTACCTTCCGATACAATAAATATTTTCTCTAGTTAATATTCGGATTTTCAATCAAATTATTAATATTCACATATTTAAGTAAAATATTACATTCACCACGGAGGTTTTCATGAATATATTAAATTTCACATATTTTTGTTTTCATCATCACCCAAATAATTAGATTCTGTGCGCCACTGTCGGTGGAGGGGAAGTCACAGTCTATTGCAGGTCTGCTCTTTCTCAGTAACTCGCGTGTTCTCGAATTTAGCGACTTCGACACAATGTGTCATATATATTAGTTTGCTAGATTTATTTTTTTGACATTCGTGACTTTGAATATGTATTATTTGACTTGTGTCGGTAGAGAGGAAGTCACAGTCTATCCCAGGTCTCCTCTTTCACCGTGACCCGCACCCCTTCGAATCTAGCAACTTCTGACACAAACATGCTGTAAAAACAACCTGAAGAGGCAGTTATATTATACATCTATCTATTAATCTTATATCAACTTTTGGTTCTACAATCTTTGTGACTGTTTTAATACCTGAATAATTTTGCTAAAACGATTGGCTTTTTTTGTTACTTATAAAATGAAATGTTGTTTTAGGTTTTGGGATTTGAATTGTTTTTTATTGTGCTGTCATTCACTCCCCGAGTCAACTAGGGAGAATCAAAGCTTTACAGTGCCCCCAACCATGTAACAGTAGAATCGACACACCTTTGACTAGAAAAATATCTGGTGGTGACACACAATTGTGCCGGTATACTTGTGAAATTTTACCACTATTTGAAATATTCAGAAAGAATTAAACGTAGAGAATTTCAACATATAGCCTACTTTAGTGACAATACGGAATAACTTACCTGAATTATCTGCAACGGACTGATCCTCATTTTCGAGATATTTCGTTAATTTCCCACTAACATACCCACAATTCAAGGCTATGGGTAAATCATACAAATCATCAACGTGAGTCAGTTTTCCTTCCACTCCTTTTGACATCAAAGGATTGACCCAAGAGAAAAAAAGTCGAGAAAGCCAATGAGTATGTTCCATAGCGATTCCAAGGTAAGAGGGATCCCCTTCTTCCAGGAAACGTACATAGGCATTGCTGTTTAAAGGTTGATTTTCGCCAATCTAAAATATGAGAAGGAAATGTTATTGAAACTTACGAAACTATAAAATCGTTCCTATAAAAGGTTTTAAAAACTATAACATGTATTTCACTATCCAATAGCTTCCTTAAGAGGAAATGAATTCATTTCAAGTTACTATTTTATCCTCTGAAATATCAGTTACCTAGATAATTTATACAAAGCTATAGGGAGCTATATAGTGAGAGCAGATATAGTTATCAGTTCATTGGGTCCTAGTCATACTTTCCAGAAGTTTTCAGCCTTCCTTCTGGAAAGAAAGAATTTTGAATTCATGTTTGAACCCATCAAAGAAGTTTTCTCTTTTCCATCCTAGGAACTTTTCTATGTTCTTTCAAGCGTGTTTTGGATATTCTTCCTGTTTGACCTATGTAAAACATCGCACATGATCCACACGAAATATAATTCAAGAGTACTTAGAATCCCTTTTATGACATGTATGCTCTATAAAAAAGTAGATACTTGACTTTAATTGATTTGCGAGACCTCAAACAATCAGGGTTCCAACATCCATTCTCTGGGAAGTGTCTAGATGGATCAAGTGTAACTGCACATCTACTTCATGAAACCTGTTCCTGGCTACCATAGTTGCTAACATTTGAGTAACTGTTAATGTAATATCATGACAGCTGTTAAATTATTGAGCTTATTTTTCTTATAGAATGGAAAACTTCAAGAAAATATTTTTTGTGACCATGGTTATTTAGATGAAACCTTCTGTGTAACCATGATGGTGATTTGATGTATTAATGCCACAATTCATTGCCCGTTCCTATAAATGAAAATTGATTCCAGCAGTTATATTGCCAACAGCATATGCAAGAAATACTTCTGTAAGTTTCCTGCATTTACACCTGTTGGATATAATTCAACGCCCGTCGTGGTATTAGCCAGAGGAGTTGTTTTCTGATAGGTGTCAGTCCATTAACCTACAGTGTAGGTAAGCAGAGATTGACCTGAACAAATAATTCTTTTAGTAAATTTACTTGAAATAAATGAACCCAGTTGTTTGTACTGTGGTATTTTGCTAAATGTATTACGTTTTGTCCGTTTAAATGACTCTATATTAAACTGTAATATCTCAGTGAATACTTATTCAATTCAACTCCACCTAATGTCAAGCAACTAACAATCTCAGCTGCTCAGAAATAAACTTAAAAAAAACTCACCTCCGTATACTGCTCAGAAAAATTCAAATAGGTTGTATGTCCTTCTCCAGGAATCAATGTGGCGGCATATACAATTTGAAGAATCAAATAAGCTATACTAAACCCGTAAGCAAGATTAATACTGTAGCTAAACTGGAAAGAATATTTGTATAGCAGATAATGGCTTCTGGTAGATACAACAGTCAGGGCGAAAATAAGAGACCAAATGATACACATGCTAATCGGACCTCGAGGACTCTTCCCGAGCCTCTTCTTCAAGCCCAACAAATATATGAAATGAGTAAACCACGCTATGGCTTGCACAGCGCTCTGGAAAAATGATATGATCTCCACTGCAGTAGTACTTTTGTAAATCTCAATGTAATGTTGTACTACAGGTAAAAAGCTGAGTAGGAGAGATATTACGCATCTTATTTTGATTGCCCTTTTCTGCCATATTCCTCTTGTTACGAAACCTTCGTGCCTACCGAAATAATATGATGAGAAGACGGCTAGCAGAATAAGGACTGGGATGTGGAGGCACAGTCTTTGGAAGCAAAGACCGAAGTCATGGCGCTGAATAGACCAAATACTAAATCCTTCTTCTCCACAGAGGGTATTCCAATTCCAGTTGACATAAAGGCTACGGTTACGCATTTTCGTTCGGAATCTGCAAGAAGAAAGCATTCGTTCAATGTATAGAGTGGCCCAAATATGTTAGAAAAAAATTGGAGTAATCCCAATAAACAATTTTATTTTTCAATGGACCTCTTCGACAATCATTTTCAAATGGGAAGAATAATAACCTGAAGAAATTGAATGTTTTATTTATACACTGTCGGATATAAAATTATGGTCATTCTGTTATTTGATGGTGATGGGTGATTTGATTTCTTGGGATATTTTTCTGATGTCACATATTTTACAGAGTCCTGGAAAAATACAATCATTGAGTCCTGGAAAAATACAATCATTGATTGCCATAATTTATTTGTTAATACTGAAAATGAACAACTTTACATCAGTATGAGATGCATTTGGTAAAAAAAAGTAAGGGCTTCAATAACAGGCGTTTCCCCCTCTTATAGTAATAACAGCTTGCAAATGACAAGGCATGCTTTGGATCAGATTTTGGATTACTTCATGCAGAAGATGCCAAACTAATGTGGGAGTTGAGCCTCGTCAAGATACTGAGTAACGACTCGGACAAGAGAAATGAATCACATTATTTTTGTTGATTCATCGCTTTAATAATCAAAGCACAAAATGTCCAATTCCAGAAATCGAGACGGATATGATAAGAGAACTCAAAACACTCTGAAATTTAAATGATTTTTGATTCTGTCTACAGAACTTTCCCAAATCGAATACATTTGATTCTCAATATTACAATTGTCCCATCTAGAGTGAGTCAGTGTCGAATACCAACTTTTTGTATTTTATAGATATTTATTGAAATTACTTGATAAAAAAAGCATACAGATAGCAGACCAAGGTCATTTAAAGTCTGTCATGCTTACTCTTGAGCCTCTAAAACATATAAAAAATAAACTTACTTTAGAATGTTTTAGGGGTAACTTAAAAATAAATCAAGTTTGTCTTGTGTCCACCCATTGTTAGCTCAACTGAAGTACAACTGCATTTTGTTTCGCAAATCCTACAATCAACAATTTGAATAAAATAGGTTATATAAACAAAAACAGAGACTATTCTGACGGACAAGTAATATCTACATATTTATTGAATGCAGTGTTGTCAGATGATATTTTCTGACCTCTAGACCATTCCAATAAAAATCTTTGGATTTTTGCTTACCAAATGGCATTTGAGACCTTTAATCTTACTGAAGTAGTGACGATCTTCTTTAAACTGTAACTACAGGATTTCCATATTAAATTTGAGTACTCATGCATCTTTTTATTTGCAAAACTGATATGAATAAACAAAAACCACAAGAAAAGTGATATAAATTTGAAGGCTTCTACGAAAAGTGTAACACAGAGCAACATTTTTCAGTCGTTCGATTAATTGTATTGATGAAAACGATGAAAGAATAACCAATGATTGTGTTGCATATCATGTGGATGCATGAGAAACACTCAACCATATTGTATTTAGAGTAACGTAGACTGATTTTTTGTATTCTTTTCAGAAAACTCTTTCATTTGATATCCATATCATAGAGCGCCTAAAAACTAGTCCACCCTCTTAGGCGTTTCGCCATATCAGATTTAGAGTGACGTCATGTTATTTTTCGTAATCCTTTCAGCAGTATCTCGCATTTGATATCCACATCATATATAAAATAACTAGTTTGTGCGCTCCGCCATATTGGATGTAGAATGACATTATCCAACCTGATTTAAATGTCAGATGCAAGATTTGACCCGAACTAACATACTTAACTAAAACCTTGTAATGAAAGGGGGTGGTTGAAAACCAAATTCGAAAGCATGCTCAATTCGAAATTTTCAGTAACTGAATTTCGGGACCTTAATTCAGACTTCTCATAAATAATATGAAGAGAAACTGTTTCAAGTTAAAATTTTTTCACACCTGGCAACACTGATAACGTGACATGACAAATGACAAACCTTACCGATAAAATAGCTTTCTCTTTAGATCACATAAATGTACTGCCCTTGTCAGTATGATGGCAAAACTGTATATTACCTAAATCTATCTACCAGGTAGTAGGCGAACTAATTGAAATTGTTTAAAAGGAACTGTCCTCAAAGTTACCTATGTGGTCATATAAATCATTTATTTTGGTAATATGACAATCGTTTGAAGATATTTTGCGAAGTGTCTATATAATAGGTAATAAAATAATTGAAAGTGAAGTAAACAAGTAGATGCTGTGACTGTGCCATGAAAGTTAAACTAATATTTACTCACTTGTGAATGTGTTTAGCAGTTCAGGGATTTATTTAGACAACTTACTGAGGTGAGTTTTGCGTTGTCATTTCTTAACTTCGACTCCAAATCATCAGAAACTATGTAGGAACAACCGAATAATTAAATTAGAGCTTCTTAACTCAGTTAGAACTAAATTAGAACTGTATAGGTTATGATTAGCAAAACAACATAAACATAACCTTCACATAATTACAGTCACGTCATACTGGGTTTTGATTTTGTGTAATAGATGGCGAACCCATTACCCATACCTTTGTATATATAGTCTATTTACAAAGTCCATACACTTTTTTTGGTGAATTCAAACAACTTTGGGTATTGACAAAGCCCATAGAAGCTCAGAAATGGCATTTTCCAGTTACGTAAAATTTTTAGAAGTAACCCTGACCATCAGAGGGCGGTGGCAGTACGATGTCAGTATTTGATGTAAGTATCAACAAAATTGTGTAGCTAGCGGTCGCTGATAATCAGTCAGCCAATCATGTCCAAGTCGGGATCTACGCCAGAATTGAATTGAATTAAAAAGCCAACTGGTTTGCCAGCGACTGCTACCCATTTCTGTTGGTAATCAGATTAAATATTGACATAGTAGTGTCATCGCCCTCTGGTGGTCAGAGTAAGTACTAAAACTTTTTAAGTGACACTTCTATGGGCTTTGTTTTGTTTTCTTTTCTTTTCTTTGATGTTGAATAGGAACAGGCCTTGAGGTATTTTTCTGATTATTTCAAATAATTGTTGATTCTTTCCTTTGAAATTTGAAAATAGCTCACAATTTGAAATCAATTTGACTTTGAATAATAATAAAAACAAGTCTTAGACTTGTGTAATAATTGAATTTTGACAACTGAAGCGCCCTCTTTGACGGAAAATTGGAACGGAGGCGATAATGATCCATTTATATACTAGATACTGGCAGGTGGAATTAAAAGGTCTATATTTTGAATTTTGTTTTATGAAGAAATTGCAGTTGTTTTGTAATTCCAAACAGCTTTATCGCTGGTTAAGCACTTTTTGAATACGAAATATTTTAAAACTGAGACATGTGTCTCTTCTAGATGGTAGATACTCTCAAAATGAAGTTTTTTTTTCGGTTTTTTCCAATAAATCGTCGATATGCAACAGAAAGGCTATTTTCTGGAAATTTCTTGAACGTTTTTTCATCAGGTAGAATTGAAGTCTTTGCAGTTTTTGAATTGATCATACTATATCACTTCAAATGTTTCTAGAACTTGCTTCTAATGATTAATTGATACATTACTAAGAACAGATACAGTCCTTCAGTTTTGTTGTGTGAAACGTGTATTAATTGATTAAGTGGGAAGTAAAAGTTATTTAAATTCAAATTATTGGTGTATATGAGCTGGATTCATGGAAGCGTAAAATTCAGTATAATTAATTATTGTCATTTGTCAACTGCTCCAGAGTCCATTCAGCGAACATGGCCGAGTTCTAATGAGCGACGCGAAATCGACTGCCTCTGATTTTCCTGCACACTCTCACAAACAGCGGCGATGTTTTCGGCAGATCTTGTTCAGTGTTTTTGATGGATTTATCTCCCGGAGTTTCAAGTATTTCTGGGTTGTATTAATTATATGTCATTATGTTACAGATAATCACACAAAAGAATCGAAATAACGATGTTAATGGAAGTGGAGACCGATTATGAACGAGCTGGTGACGCTGAAGAAGCAACTGTTGCTAGCGAGGAGAACATAGATTGGGAGAAAGATGAAATTATCAGTTTCCTAACGTACAACCAAGAAATTTGCTTCAAAAATCAACAGAGGTGGGAAGCTGATTTGACAATCCACGAAAAATATGAGATTGCTCTCAAACTGCTCAAAGAAAATAAATTGCAATTTCTAATGAAATTTGGAAAATACTTGAAACAAAATCAATTGGGGTACTTCAAACAATTCACCAAAAATTTCGAGCCAGATTCGATAGAAATCAAAGTGATACTCGATGAACTTTATGAAAGTTGTTCGGAAAAAAATTCTTGTAAAAAAGTAAAGAATCGAAGATACCAGGCTTTGAAGGAGATGGTCCAAAAAAATTCGTATTTTTCTGAAATAGAAATGATGAAGCGAAATCCTCTCTTATACGAACATCTTGTTGGGCAGTATATGACAGAAGATGAGGTCAAAAAACGGGACAAACATGGGGTGGGAGAACAAACGCTTGTGACAATATTAATGGAGGGAATTGAACGACAAGACGCTGAATTATCCAGAAAGAAACAAGAAGAAATTGAAGACAGTCAAATGGAAGAAGAAGAAGAGGACACTCCGGATGAAAGTGATAGTAGACCAACGACTCCGATTCCATCGACATCCAGATGGGGTGAATTTGAGGAGGATCAGGTATATCGACCCAAACCCAAATGTAAACCGAATTGTCTGAGCGCGACGGAGAAGATACTCCTCCAAGAAGAATTTGTAACATCGATGTATCAAAGTTTTTTAGACGGTAACGATAAGGACTTTGATTATGAAACTGTCGATAATAACTCATTATATGATAATATAAAGGAGATGGATAACGACGCAGAAGAGAAGTACTTTGCTACCGATGATGTAGAAGATAATGAACACGTTGAAGATAATGTGGAAAGTTCTGAAGATGAATTGGACATTTATATGAATGCATTGAATCGGCATCCCACTGTTTGCCAGTTGTTTAATGATATGAACAAGTTATAATTACGTCTGTGCTAATAAATAACATGAAAAAATTGTAAAATGCAGAATTAATGTTAGTTTTGTTTTCAGAGAACTTGAATAGGTTCTCAAATATCATAAATGTTGTAGCAATTAAATTTTCGCTACTTTACTTTGTTAATTTTAGAAGTTTTTCTGTAGAGACCCATGGTGGTATAGTTGCTTGCCTACCATCAATTCGGACAATTCTCTT
>WOGP01002849.1:0-16024 GCA_015342065.1 Leptinotarsa undecemlineata | reverse complement strand
GTGATAGTGTATTTTCGGGCATATTATGGATTCATGTTAAAAATTAATGGTAAAGTAATGATACCCAAGCATTTTTAGAAAGAAATAATCATAATTATTTGTCAATATTTTTCAATTTATTGCGATGAATAGCCTCAAATTTTATGGGGAGGCTAAGCCTCTCTTGCCTCCTCTGACGAGCCGCCGCTGCTAGTTTCACAGTTTATCGATTACACCTGATTCGTTCCGTCTTCGAACGTGAAGATAGATAGAAAAATAATTCAGACTTCAAATGAACTAATAGAGCAATAACAAAATTTCCTTGTATTGACATTTGTTTTAACTACCATTCTTACCGATTGCTCTGCAGTTGGCCAGAAACAATTTTACCAAAATATTTTTCTACCAGGGAACATGATCCACTAACTCAGAGCTTTTCCGTTTCGCCAAATGAATTGATTTTTGGGAGTTAGATCGAATATAATTTAC
Organism: Leptinotarsa undecemlineata; assembly: GCA_015342065.1. Classification (NCBI taxonomy): domain Eukaryota; kingdom Metazoa; phylum Arthropoda; class Insecta; order Coleoptera; family Chrysomelidae; genus Leptinotarsa; species Leptinotarsa undecemlineata. The sequence goes on along the minus strand of WOGP01002849.1, from coordinate 15,556 downwards.
AGAGAAACTCTAAAACATTAAGCTTTCAATTCTTCGAGTAATTTTTCTGAGTTTATCCATCACAAACAAACAGAACATCCCTTTAATGACATAAATTCAGATATTTCAACTCCAAAATGTGGAGTTGGAATATTTCAAAATGCGAAACATTAGATACACTCATTCCCAATTAGAGGTTGAAATTTATTACGTTTTACCTTTCACTTTAATAATTGAAACGGATTTATTTTAGGAACTATTGAATGTCTATAGTTTAATAGTGGTGAAATCAACCATTTGTGGGGTACAACAATTGAAAATCGTAGAAATTTTGCAATAAATAATTTTAAACTACCAAACGATAATGATACGTCGTCATTTGGTTTCAAAATCGAAGAAATTGCCGAATTTGAACTCCAATTAACGTTTGTATAGTTTAGGTTTCTTTTTTGATGTGTAGAAAATAAAGTATGTATTTTATGGCGTTAGATATTGATGACCGATGTATAATGAATCGTTGCCGCATGTATCTCTATAAACTCTAAGCGCGAATCCCCTCATATCTTTTTGAATTCCGCGCAATATCAATGTGTCAGGAGTCTTTTAATGCCGTTATGTTAATAGAAACCGGCCCATCGGAGGAGAAGAGATATTAGCAATATGCGACATTGGCAGACCCACGCTACTTTGTCTATCAGCGCCATCTGATGGGTCAACGGCCCTACATCTACTCTCAAACGCTGCTAGATGAATAAATTCAGAGATTTTACGCAAATAATTTCAGTTTTACTTAGAATTTTTAATGCAAATTCCAAAGAAGCGCAGTTGCGAAACTACAATAATAGTGAAATAGTATCTTTACAGTTATTTCGCTTTGGTGTAATAGATGTTCCGAAGCAGAATGTTCGAGAGGGGGAGGGATTGTGAAGGTTGTTCATCTCGATGGTAGAAGAACGGGAGAAAATAAATTGAAAAATAAAATAGATTGCAGTGCAAAAAATTGATTGATACATATCAGTTCAAGTCAAGTGTAATTATGTAATCATATCGTTTATTCATTTTTTGTATTAATAATAATAATGTTTATTCATGAATCTTCAAAACTGTATGACTAACTGTGTGACATGCAATATTTTGATGAATATGGATATTAATAAACAGGGTAATCACTGAAGCTGAATTAGGTACAACTTGAGTACATTAAAATAAGGTCGTAATATTGGAAGCTAGTAGTTGTGGTTGTGACATATCATTTTCATCAGAGTTCCCAGCTTTTGCAATCAATTTTTCAGCATTTTCTCTAACCCTGTTTCTGATAAATATCAACAATCTATTGGAAAAGTCCACAAATTCAACACAAATCTTCGGCGTTATCAGCAGCCTTTATATCTTTTCGAAGTCCTTCGGAAATCCAGGCATCGATTTTCTCTAAGAAGGCGAATGTGAATCATACGGCAAAGCACATAAATCCACTGATATTCATAGAATGAATATACTTTTATTTCCAATAATAGATGTCGTATGGAATATCCATAGGATATTCGATGGGATTATTTTGAAGAATTATTTTGGACAAGAAAATCTCCAGAAAATCAATGAGTTTGTTCCGAAATACCTGATACTGTGTAATTTTGAGTACTTTTCGATGTTAACAAAAATAAAAATAACTTTGCACCAAAAACTTTGAAAATTATTTTACTCTTCAAAAAAATTTACCGTGGTTAACACCATAGTTGTGTAATTCGTAATATTACTACAGGCTTTTTAAATAAACCGTCGTATACAGGATGTTGTCTATTTATCGTTTTAGCAATTTTTTTGTAGTCTCCATTTTAAAAAATGGGTAAAAAATGAAACTTCACTCAGATGACCATGACTTCAAATCTAAATTGAACAACTTTTCTAAATAATATTCCCCGAGATTTTCCAAAATAAGTATACTTTACCCTTGTGTCAAAATCAAATATTTGAAGGCTCTCGTAAATTTCGTGTGTTTTACTGTATTTTGTTGGTGCATATTTAGTTTTAGGGAATGTACAAACTTTCATCAGGAATAACTTTTTGTCGAAAAATCCTTAATAAGGGTTTCCCATAAGGTGCATACTTTGGGGATGACACTGTATATAGGTATGTACAGAACAGTCACAATCATTATTTGTTTTTTTTTTATTCTCTTGACTTGTGTTTTTTGAACCTGACAACTTTGTTCACTGTTAACTTTAGAGACTATAAAGGTTGAACAAGAAATGAAGCCAAAAAATAAATCGATGACAACGTAGCAACTATTTAAAGGCGTTACTTAATCGGTCAATCACCCGGGCGCGAACCTTTTTCTTCCTATGCAAAATATTCACGAATTTTCGTGTTATCCCATGAAACCGAATATGTTGGTCCTCGGAACATGACATATTGAAAGAACAAATTCTGGTTGTTTGTAATATCTTGCTGTTCACACAAATAATATATCAAAGTCCTAGCCAAGTGAGTTTTAGAAGTGTTTCCTTAGACATGACTGATTATAGCTACAGTCTTAGGTGGGAGGTTCGTCATTATAAAGGAATATGCAAGTCGAAAAAAAATACCAACACCGTATGAAGTGTAGGGGAGATCGGAACAAATTTTATTGATTGAGACTCAATTAAATTATCTTTAATTTCTGATTGAGTTCATTGTAGAGAAACTTGCGCTTCTTTAACAATAGAACGTAGCTGTCTTTGAGTTTGTTGAGCATCTGAATACAGAATAGCAGTCTAGGATATGCTCATAACTTTCAGAATATATTAAAATCTGTTTGAAATCTGTTTTTCCGTTAATCAGCCGTTATTCATGTTAAACAGTGTTTTTTGTCTAAACTGAAAAAGTTTTAAATTACAAGATAGAATACAATTTGATATATTCGACGTGCATGCTCAGCTGTAAGATTCAATTTCTAGTTACAGTTTCATGTTCAATATATAGCTACGAAACTTCTAAATACTTTTGTATTTAGAGAAGTTCCAAGTGCCTTATTAATTACTCTAATTGCGTCTGTAGTACAATTAATAACGTAATCGTTACAAATGTTGTACATGAGTGATTTTATAGGAGCGTTTGTTCTTTGTCAAATCAAATCTATTATCGAGGTATGTAAATAATTCATTTTGAGTAAGTTGGTATAAACCTTCTCTGAATCAGTTCCTGGACAAGATTAGAGATGAATAAGAGACTCCCTGTCAAACTATTTTGGGTTATATGGAAAGTAAGTTATATAGGATTGACAAATTTGAAATAGGAAAGTAGATAAATGCATGAATTAAAGCTGGGATACTGTATAAGTGTAGTATCTTGGCAAAGTGATAACGAATCGAAATTAACCAAACTTTTCAGTAAATTGTGAATCTGAAACGATTTACGAACACAGTGTACTTTGAAAAAAGTAAAGGTATAACAAATCGCATTTTGCCATCACTGTCTGTGTATGTCTACTTTGTAAAAACATCTCTGAATCTGTGGATTAAAAAACCTGGCAAGATATTATATATCAGGTAGAAGGCATATCTTGAGGATCATCTCAATATATTGTCATCGTTGTTTTCAAAATGTCCAAAACTGGTAACTCCACGTCTTTCTAGAAAGAATGTATTTTTATCTGAATAAGCAAGTAAATCGTCAAAATGAGAGTAATTCAAATCCCAATGTGGTAAGCCATTTTCACACCATATATCCTCAAAAACTAAATATTTGAGTAGAAATTACAGGTAACAATAGTTTAGAAACTGTTACTCGATAATAACTTTTCGGGTCGGTGGCCACCCAGGTCCCACGATTTGACTCCACTGGACTTTTTTCCTTGGGGATGATAGAAATCAAAAATCACTTTCCTGTTCGATTTTGAATAATAATTTTAAAAAGTATTTAGATTTTTATGGTATGGCTTGTTTTTGGAGACCTTATAAATAAGATACCTTTCAAATTAAGTATCATTCGACTATCATATACATTTGAAATTTTTGACATTTGGGTTGTTATTGTTATGTGTCCCAGAAATGTGTCCCTCTGAAAACTAAAGTTAACGTGTTCCATGATTTTTTCAGTCTCAATATCAAGACACTTGGTGAGTGTGGCTCGATTTAACTGAAATGCACTGTATACTATGTCTGATATTAGGACAAACACCCGTTACACCTCAAATTGCATCGCTTTCCCCCAGTAGAAGAAGACGACCTTAAGTCGTTAACAAACGAGAAAGATGAGTAGTGCCGTAATTATTACCTAGACCGGGATAGGGCAACTAGTTTATTTTCTGTAATCATTGAAGCTCCGATAGTCGATGTAAAAAATTGTAATGAGGTATATATCTGAGACAGAATGTGTGCATTGTTTCAGAAAAAAGACGACGAGAATGTTATTGAAAAAGCTGCTGCCAATATTGATTGAAAGTCATTGATTTGTTCTACTGCAGTTAAGGAGAGTGATGAAATTTATTCATGAAAAATGGTTTGGGTGTGATCTTCTATCAAAATTATGTCGAAATTCTGAATGTAATTGAAATATTTTAGTGAATAATTTAAGATTGTAATCAACATCGATAAATAAGTCCTATGGCTTGATGTAACTAATGACTTTTAATAAGTCTGCAATCAGAATAAATTTAATAACAAAAAAATTAATGTTGTTGTAAAAAAGCGTGGGATGCTTTAAATTATATTTTTATTATGGCTACAATCTGGCAAACAGTTCCTAACCAAGTATTTATAATAGTGTTTATTTAGCACCCCACCCTTTTTTTCTCAACAAAATCATTTCTTTGTAAATAAATTTATTCTGATTTCAGACTTATTAATAGTCATTATTTACATAAAGCCATAGGACTTATAAATGTTGAGTACAATCTTGAATTATTTTCGAGTTATTTTTTATTTTTAACTTGTGTTGCTATTAAAGCGTATTTTTTTGTTTTTTTGAAACTACTATTTATTGGTTTTAATATAAAATATATACGCAGACATTGTGGTTGTCTCACTTGTCTCACACAGAGATTGTGTGAGGAAATTAACTTATTAAATTATTGTATTTTCATCGATTCTTCATAAGTGTACACAGTTTAAAATAAATCTGTCCGTTTAAAGTTGATTGAAAAGAATTAATTAAAAAGAAAATTACCCGGCTGAAAATATTCCGCTGAGAATAGGAACTAATTTAGTAGTGAAGTTGACTTCACAATTGACACAAATGAATGAAGCATAGTGGAAAAGTACAATCAGTAGGCTATCTTACCATGTGATCCGCCCGAGTTGCCGGGGACCTTCAACCACTCTTAGGATGAGATTCTCATCCAACGTTTTCAGTGCTGTAGTATTGAAGGATTTGACGGTCCCACGGACATTGGATTAGTTATTATAAACGGTCGAAAATTGATATTGTGTTTAGTTTATTCGTTGTTGTTATTATTGTTTTTAGTTTTTGTAATTGATTATAAATAAGTAATTTACCACAAAATATTCTATAATAACCTCAAATTTCATTTTTATACGAGCGCACGGTGACCACATGGTCACAGAGAACTTTGTGAATTTATGAATGGAAGTAGTGGGAGTAGACTTACTGGTTGATTTTTACTATGGATGAAGTTTATTTTTGAAACAGGTATTGATGTGTTACACGATAAGAGTTAGGTGAGCTTCAAAATGAGTAGGTCTACCCCATTATTAGATTAGGATTAGGAAACTAGTGTTAATATTACGAAACCTCCCTATTGAGAATAATTTTTTTGACGATCAATTCCCGCTTAAACGTTGCTTGGGAAGAGCCAAGTGCTTGAAGAGTTGTTTAGATATTATCAATTTGCGAAGAAGTTTTCAGCCAATCCCTCCACACATAAGTTATGGTCACCCGGGTGTTTTGGTATCTATGTCCTGAATAATGAAGCAATAAAAGTCATTAATCAATTGCAGATGATCTCAGAAAAATATCAAACCATTTCTGTTTCCGAAAAAGCACTTTACGCAATCACCAAAAATGTAATATTGTGTATTCTATACCAAAGGTTCCAGTTTTACAATTTTTTTTGTAATATGTTTCAAATGGTTGGAAATGCTATTCAATGTCGAAACCTTAGTTAATCAAATAACAGATCTTCACAGCTTGACTCTGTTTATAATAATATATGTTGGGATAGTGGCTAGATCGATAGCCATTTAGTTTATTTCAAATGATTTTTCGACTTCCAGTAGACTGGAACTTCTAGCGTAGGATACATCCAAAACTAGCACTGCAAGTAGTGAAGTACTCCATTTTCTGAATATGCCAACTTGGTTACTAACATGCGATTCGAGAAGAGTGTTGCAGTTTTGATGTTTGGTAGAAGTGCTTGTATCGGATCCCTTAAAAATTTTCAAAGATTGAACTGAAACTTCATACTTGCTCGATACTGAACTGTAATCGGTACCATCTGTAGCTTTGTTCTCGTGAAATTATTGAAAGGGTTTTGTATGGAATACTTTGATAAGATCGATTAGTACTAATGAGTGATTTCTGAACCCAATGTATACAAATTGCTTTCTATTCCAGGTCTCTGCAACAGATCCAGACTGTGGAGTCAACGCTGTTGTTAACTACACTCTCGGTGATGGATCAGGGAAGGTGAAAGAATTCAAAGTCCGTTCTGATACGGGGGAAATTTGTATTAGTTCGCCGCTAGATTACGAGACCAGGAATGTATACGAATTTCCTGTTATAGCAACGGATAGAGGTGAGTGAACAATTAAACTTATTATTGTCTGAATGTTATAAGGAAAGATACTTGTGTTGTTGATAGCATTTTTTAATTTTCGCTTTATTTCTTTAAGATAACATTTTGGGAATAACTTCTGTTCCCTTGCTCAGATATTCCAAAACTTCGAAGTTTGCACTTGATCTTGTTCAAAAATATTACTTCAATATCTTTGGAAGTCAAATGCCATTAGACTGTAAAAATTCTATTTTATTTACATTTTTCACAGTTCAACATCCTTTTTTCGAAAGACGGGGAGCCATGTTTCATTGAAATCATTTTTGAATATATTGCTATATTTTTAGTAGGCAATTTTTTTAGTTTCATTCTCGTTTCGTTCAAAATTATTTTACATTGTCACAGATTTGCACAGCCTCTTGTACATATGTATTTAGCTAATTTAGATGTTTCTGAATTTTAATGTTATTTTGGGTTCAAATTATCGTATTATTAATAGTTAGTCTACATGCACTAGTAATAAATGTTTACTATACAGCTCAAACACAAGTTTTGTCTTTTTTTCATTCGTTTTGTAGGAGTCAATGGAGATGTTAGATTATTTTCAATTTTCAATCGTTTCAAACATTAAATTTAAAACTGAATTATTATGTTTTCAAAAAGTCTAGAGGTGTTGACTGCTGCTCTTTGCTTTTGTTTCAATTTTTTTGAATGGTCTAATTTAAAAAGGTTAGACATTTTCTATACGAACTTTTTTTATGAAGGCAATTTCGTTTTGAACTTTTTGCTGAAATCAGTTTGGATCTATCATACACTATTTCAATGTCAATAATGTCAACGGTATTTTATTGAAATCAATGAAAATCATCAGTTGATACCTCACTTCTCTGAACAGATGTTTATATGAAACACTTTTTGGGTGTCTGCTTCTCCATCGTAAGAACTGTTAGAAACTACCAAAGAAAAAGAAACAAAATGAAAACTCTTCATGAAATATTTTCAACTCCAATGAAGTATTTTCAATCAGTATGTCCGATACTCAGATATTAAACCCATTTCCTTGTTTTTTTTAAAGGTTAAAATTAATTAAAATAAGATATAAGGAACACTTAGCACACCTGAAATATGGATGATCAGACAAATCAGCAATTGCCCATCATATTCTGCAACAAAACCATTCCAGACTTTTCTGATTTCCGAATGACAAGTCACTACACTACAGAGCCTTCTAGGAAATCCAAAGGACGTTGAGAATTCGGAAAAGTCTGGAATTTACGAAATTAAATGTAGTACATGAAAAGTCATACACTATGTATCTAGGGTATAAATAAGAACACTATTCTATGTAATTTAGGTTAATCTTCCTTTCGAAGATAATCACTTGGTGATTGAAACACATGTCGAGGTGTTGAAAAGAATGGTTTCATGTTGGAATTAAATTCCAGTAATATATTTCTTGGTTCATAACTATTCAAACTCAACTAGGTACATCTAGCTTTTTAACTGTAACGAATACTCATTTGGTGAGTGACCTTTTAGATCACATTTCAAAAGTGAGACTCTGCCAAAACCTGATCAGGTCAGCGGCAGAACAATCATAGAATATATGCTCTGCAACTATGGCCTTGAATTTTCTTGTGGAGAATAGTACACTTCAAAATTGCAGACCATGATACATTTTTCTTTTTTGAGAATCTAAATTAGTCTCCGATTGATTTCGTCTGATAATCATGCAACACAAATCTGTGGCTGGTAAAGTAGATCTCCTGGGGACGCATTTCAGGGAGGCCTGCTCCCAAGTCTACAAGGTACTAACTTCATCTGCCAACCAGCAGATATTCTGCTGATCCTCTTAGGTAACCTGCTCTGGAATATTTGGAATCATACCCGTGGACATTAAGAGCTTCTGGAATATTATTTGCGCCAACCATAACAACCCAATTACGAGATTTCGGTCGATAGGTCGACCATAGCAATATTCTTATATAAGGCCTTCTGTAAGTTAGCATAATGCTGTACATTAGATTCAACCATGCATATTTTTTTGCCTCTAGTTCTTGTGAAATTTCTTTCCTCTTCTGATGCTGATTCCACTTCAGTTCATGATATAACCAATTTGCTGTTGATAAGTTGCCTCCAGGAAGCAACTAGTTTCCTGACTGTACTACCTAACCTCATGAGTAGTGTTGGAGAACTGGAAAATTATCGCTCGTGATTCGATGTTGCGGGAAAGACAGTAAGTGTTGTTCTAGTCGACGGTTGCCTATTCAGATTCAGGATCGGATTCTTTGGTTCGTTTAGGTTACGAAAGTTCTACGAATAACTAGATATAAGAGATCCATCACGGTAAAGCCGTACATTACCATGACAGGAAGGCGTCAGTTGTCTCGAAGATGTTATATTTACAATGATGTAAAACACAATTGTCATATGTCATTCTGAAATTGATTGAAAGTAATCAACAACTTCATACATGGTATCACCAAAGTGAGTATGCAATTGTGCAATAAGCGAACACGTACCTAAGTGAGAACTCATTGATTCCAGTTCACCTCGTATATGTAAGAAATAAACAACGGTTGGCGCTGTTACATAGGGATTCACGTTCTCGTGAGTATCGATTGTAACGAATGACATCGTGATTCTGTATCTCTTTTGTTTTGTTTGCACCTCATAAATACTTATGCTTTTACACTGGCATGGCTAACCCCATAAATAGTAGGTGTTTCTGAACTTAACCTAGATCATACCTAAACGGTATGTTTCAACAATTATCATACATCTTCCCATGATCGAGAGCTGATGATGGCAGATCATATTCCATCTTGAAAAACGTTTTGGCATAGCAAGGAGTAGACATTACCAAAGGTAATAACAAGCTGACCACCCATATACATTTTTGAAATATATTCACGAAAAATTGTCCCATATAGTTAGAATATGCTAAATTTTTCCGGAGACGCCATCTGTAGGATCGACAGAAAGCTTAGTTTACGAAGAGGCTCCACAAAATAGTTATAGTGATAAAAATACAGACCGAATGGATTCCGCTGCTTATTCCGAACCTTTTTGTCTGAATTATTCAGAAACACTATAAGCAAATATTGCTTTAGTGCTTCTGTTTCCAATCGGTTGGTAGACCGTCTGTTCGACGTGGGTGCTTTGTTCACTCACTCAAATTAACCGCCGTGTTGGTCGGTGGTTCAAGCCCCAGGTTGAACGATCGATTTTCACTTGCGTTAAAAGGTAAGACCACGTTAGTCCTTAGCTCGCTCAAGTTTCAACTTCTGATGGTTGTCGTTCGTAAGGATGCGACAGCTGGTTTACGGATAAACAATGAAAATACTGTACCTACTTACTTTTATGAACTATCTATTTTCATTTTGTATACATTTTTTCTTACTCTAGTGAAGTGATTTTTTTTATGTTTTTATTCATTTTCCTAATCATGAACTATATAATTTTTCTATGAAGTGTATTGAATTGAGATTATTTTAAACAATGTGCATGATCAAATCATTCAGTATCTTTCGTCTTTCAATTATCAGAATTAACCCAAATAATTTCTAAATTAGGTAAATTCAGATGTTTATTATTTTGTTCTGTAAGTAATATTGAATCTTTGCGTTTTAGTATAATTTTTATTATCATCCAATAATAGGCCTACTCAAATCATTTATATAGTTTTTAATATCTATTGTGTTTGTCTATTAATTTATCGTTAATCAGTTAGCATTTCTTTTATTTTAAAAAGAATCTTTGCTTCGAAAGAGCTGAATGGAACAATAGAAAAAATATACAAATTCATTGACTGTCAATTTAAATTTAACAAATATGAATGTGAAATACCCCCGCAACCTAATTTTGAAATTACATTTATTAACTTTAATGTTTATGACAAACGTTTTTTGGAATATAAAATTATTGGAAAATATGCTTTTGGTTTTGTTCAAAAGTATTATAATTTTTCATGGAATAGTTTCACTATCACCAGTTATACTTACTGAAAATACATACTTTCAAAATACTCGAAATCTAATACTTTCGTTTGAAGGTGATTGACAATGTTTCATGATGAATTTCATTAGTTTGGAATTCCATTGTCTGATATTATATAAAATGATTGGAAATCCCTGAATTAACTAAAAAAGAAGAATTAAAAATTAAAGAAGAAGAATAAAAATGAATAGCTGAAAAAACAGTATTATAAAGCAAAAAACCTGAAATGAAATAATAGTGGAATGAAATAGAAGTGAAATTGGACAAATTGAACAAAAAATAAATAAAATTAAATTAATAACTTAGGAGACTCCAAGTCAAGTTAATTCACGACGTTTCGATTGTCAGTATCCACAATCATCTTCGGGTGATAACTCACCCTCATACTCAGGAGTATGAGTTGCTTTTAGAACGTTATGTCTTTACGTGTACTTGTTATTTTCGAGTCTCAAATTTAAGAATTGGTGGGATGTTTATATCATCCAGAGGAAAACTGAAATGAGCTCTATAATTGAAATTGGCGACTTGTCGCGAAAAGTACAGGAGTTACGTCAGCGTCACCACGGTGAATGCTCTCTTTCGTGGGAGGTTGAGAAGGGAAAAGAAACATTCCAAACTCCGTGAACTCGGCGCAGATCTCTTGTACTATTACGGTAAACCAGAGAACGGATATATTTCACCTCAACAAACTTTTCTGTTACTAAAATCCGCGCACGGCACGGCACCGTGATTTATATGTGATATTAAGAAACCGTAGATTATTTATCTACTCACCAGCTTTACACAGGGCCGGTTTGAGGATTCGTAAATTTAGACTGGTACTTTTGGATTTATTCTACGCCAGAGATTCTGGTTTTACCTTTGAATACAATGAAACCCACTTTTGAGAATTTACATTCCACCAGTTATAGAAAATAGGTTTTGAAACATGTAACAATACTACCATTTGATTTCCACAAAATATTCTAATCGCTATTATATTTTCACATGGTTTCTATGAGTTTATTGTGTATGTTGGAAAGCCGTATAAGCATAAGTTAGGCAACATTGCGCCATTATCTTTCTAACAACGACGACATAGCCAATAAGATTCAGATATAATATATGGTGTGTGGAGACTTTTTTGAACCCGGATACAAATTTCGGCATTGTAGTTTCTGCATTGGTAAAAACATCTCGAGTACCAAATCGAGCACCAATGTTACCTCATCGCCTTCAATAATGTATACCGCAGTAGTAGACGAAATGTCAGGCATAAATACCTGTAGACCACGGTCAAAAAATTTGGAAAATTTCTTTGACACAAATCTTCAAAGGGTTCATTAGTATTTTTGATGATGCCAATTCCAGTGCTAACCGCTCGTCTCTTTCTCAATTTTTGTTGACAAAATCAATTTTTATCCTAGATTTTTTTTTGGGACTCTATATTCATAAACACTTCAGCCGGATCTGTTTGTGAATGTGATAAATTCCAATTCGCCGAACATTCCTATTGAAATAGAAACATTATCATAAATGAATAAAAATGAATTTTTGAAAACTAGTTTTGTTTCTGATTTGAAAACATGGAAATGTAATTTGATTTGATCATAAATCGATTTATCCCACATTTCGAATAACATTATGTGTGTGGAATGATTTTATTTATGTTCTCCGGAACAATTGGCAGGAGTTGTTCGTATATATGTGTCGCATGAAATTTTTACATTGATTTTATCAATTTTTGTTATGTAAATATATGTTAAGGTGATACATGAAACCAATAGCTTATAAAATAAAAAAAAAATCAGCATTTATGATTTAAATATTTTGTGAAGTTTCAAGTAAATAACAATAAATATTAAATTATCTTTGATGGCATGTGTTTTACTGTGATTTAGAATGCTTTTAGAAGTATTAGCGGAATCACCAATTATTTCCTCACCACCATTTGATATTGGCGACTCCACCAATTACTTTTTTTTCAAATAGTTTTCTTGACTTAACATTGATCAGTTAATATAGACATATTTATAAAATATTATAACTACAAAAACTATGGCATTTTTAAAGGATTCTTCAGAATAATCATTCCGCAAGACATTATACATTTTAGTTTGGCATTTTTATATATTTCATTTTCCGATTCATTACGTTTTATGAGATACAACCAATTATATCGCTTTCGTTTCTTCCTAACATTTAACAATGTATGTGTATTTTTCATTTTAGACCTTTTCCCAAAAAGTGTTTCCTATTTATATAATATACTTATCAAAATATTCATTTCCTTTTTTAAATGCCTATCCTCAACAGCAGAGTAATAATACTTTTGGTATCATACACCGGGCCATAGGTACCTATATTTTTAATACAGATACAATATAAATTTCAATATTTTGAAAATAAAAATATAAAAGTAGGTGTGTAACGTTACAATCTTTATTATAGTTGGAGTCAAGATAAAAATCATTCATAACTGCAGAAGTTTTAAGCAATAGCCATTTTGTAGAGATGATTTCAATTATTCCTAGTTATGAGTCGAACGAAATGATCATGATGAAGGAATTCAAATTTCTACATCGCGAATTAATTATTTGTTTGTTCCATAATTTTACTATGAAAAATGTGTGATCTACATTGAGAAAAATATCCATAACTTAGCATTATTTTTTTTTCAGGGGGGCTTAGTACCACAGCCATGCTCAAAATCCAAATCACCGATGTCAACGACAACCGCCCTATTTTCTACCCACCGGAATACTACGTTTCGCTCCGCGAAAGGAGTTCCTCATCCTCAGCCACAACTCCGATAGTTGTCGTAGCGGCCACCGATGCCGATTCTGGAAAATTCGGTACCGTTACCTACAAAATCGTAGCAGGAAACGAAGCAGGGCACTTCAGGATAGAAAGAGCAACGGGGGAGATTTTCCTCAGCAGGCCAAATTTACTTTCGGCTAGAATACAACCTTATCAGAGACTGAATATAAGCGCTGTCGACGGAGGTAACTTGAAGTCTTTGAAGGATGCTGAGGTTTTCATCAGCGTGATAGATTCCGCTCAGAGACCGCCTATTTTCGAACATTCTAGATACACGTACTCTGTTACTGAAAATGTCAGGAGAGGAACTTCTGTGGGCAACGTGAAAGCTACCGTTTTTGATAATGGTAAGTTATAGCTAAACGCTTTAATTTCTACTAATAGGAATACGACGTTTTGACTTCTCCCAATACATGTTCAGAAAAATCTGTAATTGGTCTGAGTCGTTAATTGTACTTAAATTTGTCCCGAAGGAATTGTAAAGCTGGAAAAATTGAACAAATGCGGTCTTTGAAGACGTCAGAATGACTTTCTGAGATTATTTTTGAGTCGTTGTGACTATTGCAGTTTCTAAGGAACTACCCATAATTTTAATTTTCAAATGATAATCCCATAATTGTATATTATATTTGAGTCTTCCTGTCATTGCATGTACAAAGAGGTTTTTTTTTGTGGAAAAATTAATTGACTCGGTTACGTGAACCAAAAAAAATTTCACAACTCTACAAAATATTGTCAATTATAGCTCAAACACAGCGTATTCATGATTCAATATCAGACAGTGTTGTTTTGACTCATCATAGGTATCTTCAGTGGTGCTAGGCTGAATCTAGCTACTTGTCTGATAGATTATCGATTATCCATTTATACATGTCCTAAAACTACAACTTAAACTCCGTCATTTCGGACGGGATACTTCATGTTTTCTGTTGTTCCTGAAGTTCGAAACTTATCCATTACCTGTTTAACTTATTGATAGCTCACGTTATGGTCTGAATGATTCGTTTTATGAATTCTTGCAGCAGCTTTAGCACATTCATTATTTCGATAATATGTTGCAACAATTTCTGTTCTGTCTTCAATAGAATGAACCATGTTGGAACACAATGAACAATGATGACTGAGTAATAAATTCGTGACAAAGTGACAGTGTCCAACTATCTACTTTTTGTTTTGCGAAAACTAGATTCAACATAAACTACCAGTGCAGAATAAACTAACAGTGACGTCCATGTCAAAACGTTTAATACTAATTGAATACATTCTCCAAATCTGGAATACCTGCAACAGAGAATTGTTCGGGAATGAAAATTTCTGACTCCGGACATCTTCAAAAATGTAAGAAACGCTTTCGAAACAAAACTGTATTATGGACGTCATTTTGAACACTTTATCCGTTGATTGTGTCGCCATTATTTTTATTGATTTCCTCAATAAAATGAGCGAGAGTGAATTTTCTGTTTTCTCAATAAGGAATCAACCAATTTCGAAAACAGTTACAGAAATAATAAAGGGACAAAAGACCTTTCAAATGATGTATTACTCGACTTCCCATGCCATAAAAATAAGGGGGGTAATTGCTGAGCGCAGGGGGGTGAAGTTTCGGGTATGATTTCCATATCAGAACGAATCCTCCTAAAAATAAACATTCAGGTGTCATTTGAAATTTTAGATTACACGTCCGTTTCTGATTTACAGGGGTTCAAATTTTCTTTGGAACGCCCTGTATATTCCTAATTTCAGTAATTTCATAAGTAAGTTAGAGCAAATGATGCGATATATTGGGAATTAACAACTGCAACAATAAATTCCAGAATATTGGTTGTAGAGTGTTGAAATATTTGAGGGGAAAAATATAATATAATTCAGAAACCGATGTTATCCTAGTCTTCCTAGATGTGTTATTACTGATGAAGAAGTAATAGATAGAAAGATTATCTTTATTAGTTTTTTGGTACAAAGACCCTTGCAGGTGTAGAACATGTCAATGTATAAAGGAGTATAATAAAAATTACAAAAAAATAAAAACATAAAAATATACAAATGAAAAAATTTATATATGTAAATAAA
>WOGP01002848.1:0-16025 GCA_015342065.1 Leptinotarsa undecemlineata | reverse complement strand
AGATGGTTTCATTTGGCCCAGTGTGAATAGGTGTGAGCCACAATAAACCCTTGTGGGTTGCGGTGGAGGGTCGAATAGACCCACTCACTTCAGACCTACCTATCTACCTACCCCTGTTAAAAGTATGATGAACTTTTCAATACTTTTCTTCAGTTATGAAGTTTTCAGTATTTTTCAGACACACTCTGCATATTCATGCTTATCACCACGATAAATTATTGTTTGAAACGAAGTGAGAATTTATAAACGGATCATTGCCAAAAATGTCGATTGGACACAACTGTGCTAAATCTACTTGAACGAAATATGCCAAGCGTAAAAATAATTACAAATATTCAACATTTACAAATATGTTTGGTGAGAAAAATGTCTAGGCAATGTTGAAAATGTACCAACGAACGATATATCAACACTCCTAAAGTTATGTTATTTTTATAATTGGATAAATATTGTCATTCAAAAAATACTATCATCAATGAATTCAATAGACTAGAGACCATATCTTAGTTTCATTTTCTCAACGGTTCCATTCAGCTTACCCTGTTTGTTTATTTGTTTGGTTATTTTTTCATTCATTCCGATCAGATTTAATGATTAAATTTGACTTCTTTTCTGTTGACAGATTAATCTGATATTTGGTACATACATTTTGTTTTGATAACAATACAATTCAATGAATTCTGTATCATTGTAAATTCAAGATGGCAGCAACTACAAAATGGCGGATTACATATTTTTTCACAAATACCCCAATATGGGTATAAACTGGCAGGGCTTGATCTGGTGAATAGTAGTATATTTTGGAAAAAATACAAATTCATATGGTCGCAGCTACAAAATGGCGGATTGCATATTACCTTCTAATACTGATGCACTAAATGAACTGAAGAAAATGAGAGGAATTGAGTAACAAAGTCTGAAACTGAAAACTAAAAAATATTTGAAAAAAGGTTTGTCAAATGGTTTCATTGAAAAAAAAAATAGATAATGTACTAAAAACTGAAAAATAATCCGGATGGTTCTAGGTAGTAGTCATCACACCACTCTCCTCAGCAATTCACGGCATAGATCAGATACAATAATAATGCAATCGTTGGGCATAGTATTTACATATTTACTTAGCTCATGCTACACCCAAAAATTTTGTTTTTGAAAAAAGAAATAAAAATTTTTATGTTTTTTACTTCTTTTGATCTTTTAATTGTAACTAACGTTACTGCAGTTTCGTCCTATATGGACATTTTCAAACTCATACAATAAACACTATCTTTATTTTGTCTATTATGTAAGTTTATTATGTAAGTTTGAAAATGTTCATATAGGACGAAACTGCAGTAACCTTAGTTTAATTACGTTAGTAATGCAAAACGTAATTAAATATAGAATACGAAAAAGAACTATGTATATTAACGAAGTAGATGTTCAAAATGGTCACTGCCAATATCTTGGCAGTATCCTAATCTCAAATAAATCTGTCTTCTAACATTATTCAACATATCAGGCGTGAATTACCTGATCGCAATCGTTTTTCGTTCTTTTAAGTCATTCAAATCGGAAGGTTTAGTTTTTTACACATTGCTCTTTATATAATCCACATAAAAAGAAATCTAATGATTGAAGATCAAGTGATCGCGCTGGTCATTTAATCGATCCCTGCATCCCTATCCAACGATTGGGAAATGTTGTATCCAGGTATTGCCGGAGATCAACTAGGTAATGTGATGGTGCTCCATCCTTCTGAAGCCATATCGTATTCACTGGAACTTGAGGGTTTCTAATATCAGGATATGAATTTGCTAAACTTGGAATGACATCATTTTGAAGTAGTGCCAAATAATTATCGCCATTCAAGTTGCCCTCAATTGAAAAGGGACCAATGATATGGTTTCCTACAATCCTTGCCCAAACATTTAAGGGTATTGCGTGTGTTGTTTTCTCATCCAGTGATGATATTTCGTTGACCAATAGCGGCAGTTTATTATTAGCATTAGCATGACTGTTGAGAAACAAAGCACACTCATCAGAAAACATGTCGTCTTCTAATTGGATGTCCATCATGTCCATCATTTGCTCACGAAAATAAGTTCTTCTATCAAAATCGTCTTCCATGAGTTCCTTAGTAGGTATGATTTTATAGGAATGCGTTTTATTTCCCTTCAATATGTTTACTATCGATGTATAGCATTAACATTGAATGTTTTGGATTCCTGTCTACTCGTTGTATGTGTTTTTTTTTTCAAACTCAAGCATCACATCTAATTTGGATTCATCACTCATTACATTGGCAGCTGCATTTTTATCTTCACCTCATGACCAAGCTCCCGAAACTGCTTCACTATTTTGCTTATTGTTCCTTGAGATATGGAAGGTAAATTAGGAATTTTCTCTGTAACCAATCATTTGTAAAACCGTTATTTCCGTTAATCTAACCATTTGTTAGACTTGATGTTAACGAACCTTAAACCTGAAATAAACTACTGACAACTAATATTGTAACACACAAAACAAGTTGACCAGGCGTTTTGAACTAACGTTGCCACGAAAATTATTTAGTTTTCCAAAGAATACCATCTAAAAGGAACATTGTTATGGTTTTTGCTTACTTTCTTGTTGTCAATACATTAAATAGGTTATTAGTATATTGCAATAAGTTTTGAGTGTATTTTCTCGAATTTTGGTAACCACATGATTTTAAATTATTTTATCTCAATTGTTACAATAAATGTGAAAGCGATAATATTTTTGAAAAGAGAATGAAAATACCTCTCATAAAATATATCACACCTGTGATATATTTGTTTGTACCCGTCATTCGAAGGGGGTTGAAGTTAGGACTAGTCTTTTTCCGTTGAAGTATGTCAAATTATAATTTAAATTTGACGTGTTTCGTGATTTGGTTGAAATATGTACCGTAACCGAAATAATGAATTTATTCCATTTGATTTTTACACACTGTATATTCCAAAACTTTGGAATACTTTTGTTATATAAGATAGATAGTCATAAACAGTGATATATTTGTTAGGTTGATTGCGCTCCAGAGGAAGAGGTCACCTCGTAACTAGTGCCTCCAGCTTATTTTGAACAGCTTATTAATTTCCAAATGAATTATGAATGGACTGACCTGTTATGAAACGAAAAACGCGTCTAGAAAAAAAATGTTATTGCTATTATCCAATGATGCTAGATCATCTTTTGAAAACCTATTAATTCATTATAAATGGAAAGCATTTTCAGACTATAGTCAGGTTCCTTGCCAACGTAACATCAACTAGTGTGCTCCTGTGGGAGTTATCAAGCTCAATTCGTGGATACTGTTGAATACGACATATCCGCTAGTTCTTGGTAAACTGTGAAGTTTAAGTTAGGAAGTAAGAGTAAAAATTACCAAAACAAATGAAAGCAATGTGTAATGATGGGTGATTGGTTTTGAAAAGCTAACTGGCTCAAATACGATATAACAATGGGCACAGTCGGGTTAATGACTGAACTTTGCTGAAAAATTTCAAGAGCAGTTCTTCAACCCAAAAGTCATAAAAAAAATCAACAACCTCAGGAATACATTCTCTTTGACAGTTAATGCTATAGATCGGCGCTGGACTCTTGGTTTACAAAGCAAGGATTTCATCTTCTCACACCCAGAACCAAGGCAAAACTATCCTGATCCTTAGAAGACGTTCTCTCTGGCGGTTGCCACCATAAAAGTGGACCCCTAACTTACGGAATGGAAGGCTATTTTCTCCATTCGAGCCCGAATCAACAAAAACTAATGTAGATCTTACTAGGGTTAGTTATCTGGATTAACCTATCATAAATAATCCATAGTTTGATTAATTGATGGATATAGCCATTATTACGTGGTAGGAAATCATTATAAAAAAAATTGAAACTTTCTATGTTTTTGACCACTTTTATATATTTTTTATATATAGCAGTAAATAACAATTATATTTAAGCAGAAAAACCTGAAATGAAATAGTAGTGAAATAAAATACAAGTAAAAATATAACAATTGAACAAAAAATAAAAATGAAGAAATAAAAATGGAAATAAAAAATAAAAATGGGAATAAAAAGGTAATATTCTTGGAATATCTCAACTTTTTATTTTCATTTTTATTTCTTTATTTATATTTTTTGTTTAATTGTTTTATTTTTACTTGTATTTTCACTATCATTTCATTTCAGGTTTTTTTGCTTAATATAATTGTTATTTACAGCACAGAATGATAGTTGAATTAGCAAAAAATGTTGTTAAAAAACTCAATTGAGTGCAGAAAAACATTTGAAATGTTGAGAGTGGCATACCGATGAGAATGTTGGGAATGTGAAGAAAATCGTTATGGTTATGGAGAATCGGCAAAGCCGTATTTCCGAAAATTTAGGGCATGAAGACTGCGGCAGCAAAGTTCGTAGCAAAATTGCTGAATTTTGAAGAAAAAAACTGTCGCTTGAGCATCGCTCAGGAATTGATGAAAGACGTCAAAGGGATACAGATTTGCCTAAGAGGGTCATAACTGGTTACAAATCATGGGTATGTAGTCATGACATCAAAACCAAAGTCGAATCGTCCCAATGAAACTACCCATTATAGCTGAGACCAAAAAAGCACGCCAAGTTCAATCAAATGTCAAAGTTTTGCACACTATTTTCTCCGATTACCGTGGAGTAGTGCATCAGGAGTTCTTGCCACATGGTCGTATACGGTCAATAGGGAGTATTATCTTGAAGTTTTGCACCGCCTGCGGGTAACAATAGGAAAAAAATCCGGTTTTGTGGAAAAAACCAATATTGTCTTCTGCACCACGACAATGCACCTGTTCACTCGTCATTGCTGATTCGTGATTTTTGGACAAAAAGCAACACCATAAACATTCCTCAGCAACCGTATTTACCAGATTTTCTTCCCTGCGATTCATTTCTGTTTCCAAGTTCGAAGAGACACATGAAAGTATATTGTTTTTGAAACGATTGAGAAGATAAAAATCGAATCACTGAGCGAGCTCAAGGACATACCAAAAAGTGCAAATCACATCTGCTTCGTGGATTACAAAAACGCTGGTACAAGCATATTATATTTGAGAAAGGGTACTCTGAAGGGAACAAACTGGAAATTGATTAGTTCAATAAGTTTTTGAAAAATTTGAAATCACCTTATTTTTGGAACAAACAGCGTATATCAGATATTATTTAGTTGTTGTGTAGTATAGGTTAATCGATTTAGATCTAATATTAGAGACAAATCAATGTTGCTATTGTCAAAAATTAACTGCAACGTAACTTATCGAATTGATCAAACAAAAAAGGTTTGGAATGGAACTGCGAACGACTGCAAAATATAATAGAAGAGTGCGAATTTCCCCCTTTGAGACAAGACTTTTCAATGAGCAACTGATTTGTTGATCTATCACAAAACAATAATAGAAAGAAAATATATCAACCTTGTTCAGTGGCCTTTTTCTCCAACTTTGCTATAATTTTCACTATCTCCCCGTGTGCTATACTGTTCATGATAACTGAAAACACAGCACTCTCACGAAGACATTTGATCAACAACAACTTTGCAACAAGAAAAAGTAACACTTTGTGCACAATTCCACGACACAATATAAAACGCATCTGCGCCTTTGGGGCTGTTTCACATTTTCCGAAAATCACAACACACGCACACAAACACACACGAGTGTTTTTTTGACACGCACGAAAAAATGTTGAGCCTCTCTCTGTATTCCTGTTGAGTAGCTTTAATGTACTGACATACCCGAGTGATATAAATACCAAGCTCTGGCTTAGGAAACTATTTTCGTATCTTCAAACACTCGTTAACCTTTTTTTCGTCCGGTTTATTTTATGTCGGCTCCGCGATTTTCACAGGTTGGTTGGAAATTTGTGGTCGGGGATGTGTTCTGATAAAATGAACTCTCGGTTTATTTCCTATGAAACATTAATGCCATTGCAGGAGGGGAATTTAATTCATACGTCGCAGTACTTCTGCGGGGTGACAAAACATTTTCCGAATATTTTATCACAGGTAAATTTTATCGGCAAATGAGTATTGTCACGAAACTGTAGCCAAATGAGTGGACCAGTCACGCGTAGTTTCAAATAAAAATGTAAATTGGAAGAAGAATATTTCATCAAGAGAGTTATTCTGCGAAAGATATAATTTTTGGAAAATAGTCAATGTTCCTTGTTGTAATTTGGGTTTCTAACATTCCAAGTTTGTCAAAAAGAATAGGAAAATTTTAGAAAGAGGCGATTTCAATAACGATATTTTCAAAATACAAAGGAGTACATTTTTAAAAGAGATCAATCTTCAGGAGAAAAAGGTTTTGGCTCTTTACTTTTCCATTTCCATACTATAAATTGTGGGAATCTGTCCGATAAAGAAAAATTTACATTTTCAGTGTGGATATTTGAAAGTAAACAACCTGAACCGTTCTGTCCCAAATATCTTCAGGTTTTGAGAACAAAACATGCCAAGTATTGTACATTTATTGTATATCAACGACTTATTGGAAAAACCAAACACCCAATATATTGCCTTGCTGACAACAGCACACTTTTCTCCTCATTACATTTGGATCCCAGGACATCGGCTGTGGAAGCACATTTTCAGCGGGAGGTTGAATACCTTAATGAGGATCTGGAAGTAATTTCGAATTGAGGTGAAAGTAAGCAATTTCAATTCAATGCCACAAGAACCCAGGAATCGGTTTTCGCCAAGAAGATAAATGCCTCCAAACCGGATATAATAATGTCAGGTCAAACAATCCCCCCTTTCTGCTTCGATAAGTTTGTTGAGAGTTGAAGTGGACACCTATAGGTCTTGGCACAGTCATGTCGCTAAAATTGTAAAGGCTGCTTCTCAAAAGTTTGGAGCACTGTTCCAAACCAGAAAACTGTACACACCTCAGCAACCTTTAATGCTTTATAAAGCTGAAATCAGACCTTCTTCGAAGTATTGTTCTCATGTATGGAGCTCCGCCGCCAAACATCCCCTGAAACTGCTGGATTCCATTCAGAAATGAGCCATCCGTCTGATTGGAGACGAAAACATCACTGGCAACCTTGATAGTCTGGAACATTGGGGAAAAGTTGGGGATTTGTCTCTCTTCTAAAGATACTTTCACGGGAAGTGTTCAAATGACTTGGCACATTTGATTCCACCAAGAGTGGTACATATCAAAAATACTGACCGGCTTGTGACTTCTCATCGTTATGAGGTAAACCTCATAACTCAGTACACCTCGAACTTCACTGTTTAAGAACTCTTTCATTTCGATAACGGCATTTATGCGGATATGGATAAAATCTCCAGTGATTCCAATCCAATGTGAATCACTATTATCGCGCAGGCTACGCTTCAAGAGCGCCTCAAGGATTTTTCTGTAGCGCTTGTGTTTTGTCCTTGAAAAAATTAAATCATCCATTTTATTCATAGGATTAATAGGATCATAGGATTAAGTCACCGACCGATTGGACTTTTGAAGGTTCATATTACGCAGGGAAGAACTTTTCAGTTTGCTCTCCTATACTTAGGAGCAGATTTCTGTTGATCTATATCAGATTGTGAAAAGTTGCAAACACAAAAAGTATCAAGGAACATACTCATTCTCACTGTGATAAACAATTCGAAAAATAAGTATGAGTATGGTCGCTATCGTCAATATCATTTTTGAATCTACAAAAAACAAATGAATACTCCCATGGAGAAAATATGAAAACGTCTTCCAATATTGAGTATTCTAATACAATGAATCAGTGTGATTCATAAGTATAATAGTTTCAATTCCTTCCAATTTTTCACCCGAATCAACTGAAAATAGCAAATATCATTCACTTCGAATGTTGTCTATGTTCGAAAAGAGAATTGGATAATAATATATATAGTTTGAATATTCCTTTCGGAAACTCCAAAGTCGATCGTATAACAAAATAATTGTTATGTGAGAATTATAACTATCTCATCGTAACATTTCATTTTCCACCTCTTATTTTATGTTGTTTGAGAGGCAATCTGAACATGAAGAAAAATTTTTTGCCAATATCAATCGCAGATTGTAATATACAAATTATTTACATTTCGATTTCTTATTTTCACTAATCTCTGATTCCTATGAGCACTCTACAGTAGTAATCCAAACGAATCGTAATCGAAATGCTGACAGCTATTCAAAGTCCATATTGTTTATTTTGATTATTTTTATTCGTGTTACGATTAGGTATAAAAGTTGACTTTTTATTTATCAGTAATAGAATTCTCTTTCATAGTAATTGAAGTAGAGTGAGGAGTGAGATACAGTATTTTAGTAATGTCATACTCAATATTGATGGGCTCCCGTGTATGAAGGGATGGAAGTAATAGATGGTAGCATTAACTGAACTTTGAACCGTTACCGATTCAATGTGTGAAGAATGAAAAAAAAAGAATTGAAAAATTTCACTATTTCGGACTTCCATTGTCTGATACATATATAAAATGATTTGAAATCCCTGAAACAACTAAAATAGAAGAATTAAAAATAAATAGCTGTGAATAACAATTACATTAAGCAAAAAAAACCTGAAATTAAATAACAATGAAATAAAATACAAGTAAAATTGAAACAATTGAACAAAAAATAAAGAAATACAAAATGAAAATGAAGATAAAAATAAAAAGTTAAGAGATTTCAAGCCAATTTAGTTCACGACGTTCCGATTGTTAGTATCCACAATCGTCTTCGGGTGATGACTGGACTGATTCCTGACTGACTAATGTATTTATTGAAATTTTCGAGGTTAGTGTTTACATGGTATGTTTATGGTGGGGCCCTGCTTTAGGCTTATGCCTCTTCAGGGTTACAGTTATCTATCTTATAATCTATGTTAGTATTGTGTGAGTGTTTCCTTTGTTTGCTCGTTGGGGGGTCCTGGTCCATAGCGGTGGGTCGTTGCTTGGGGGTTGTTGGTTCGTGATGAGCCTGGGGTGGTGTGGTCGATAGTTCATGATGTTCTTCAGGGTATTTCAGAACGTGGATTTTTCGCTATGGATATTCTCTAGAATGTTCTGGATCTGCTCTGGAAGGTCTTCCAGCAGCCCCAGGAGTCTGGCTGGGGGAAACGGGAGCTTTTTCCTTTCTATTCTTCTGGCGCCTCCGTGGGGCCTCCATGGCCAAGTCAGGGTGGCGATGACCGTGGTATTGTGGCTTCTCATGGTTCTCAATGCCTATCTGCCCTGGAGTTCCTGAAATCTGATAGGTGTAATATCAATTTGGTTATATAGGACTTTGGAGGGATATCTGATTGGAAGGTTGTGGATATTTCTTAGGATTCTTCTCTCGGTTCTTAGTATACGTAGGATTTGATTCTGGGAGAGGGTGCAGAAGAGCGCGGCTTTATGGTCCACGATAGGTCTTATAAAAGTTATGTAGGTGTGTAAGAGAGTTTTACTGTTACATATGTCGAGTTTGCCTCTTAGCGCTTTAAGAGATTCGTCCTTTTCCTGACTCAATCCAGGGTTTCTCTGAGGTCGATGTCTTAGTTGAGCATCCTCGTGAAAGTAACCCCTAGGTAGGACACCAAGTCATGGATGTGGAGGGTCTCTCCTAACAGTGTGAGGTTCAAGCCGTTAGTATTAAGTTTACGACGAGCCGTGGTATTGGGGTGTATAAATAAGATTCCTTGGGTTTTGAGGGGGTTTATTTTGATTCGCCACTTGTTGCATCATTGCTCGAAGTGATTAATCATTGTTTGGGCTTGTGGTTGCAGGATACGGGTGCTGGTGGCGGAGGAGTAAAGGATTGTATCGTCTGCGTATCGAAGGATTTTTTGAGTGGAGGGAGAATCTTTAACATTTAATAGGAATAGGGAGGGAGAGGGGACTGATCCCTGGGAGACTCCGGCTTTGGGTATGAAGAAAACGTGGAACACTTCACGATTTTGCGTGTCATTCTTGCGCAGGGGCTATGCTAAGCTCCTCTGTATCGTTCCAACTTTAGTATATGTACCGCCAAAGCGAGTACGACTGATTTTTCCGAGAGATGACTATTTATGGGTCGTTCAAGTACTTTCACGCATCTCCGCTTTCCATTTTTCTGCTTCACTGGTTCAGTGAGGGAGTTGGTTTTTTTTGCTTAATATAACTGTTATTTACAGCTATTTATTTTCAATTCTTCTTCTTTAGTTGTTCGAGGGATTTTAAATCATTTTATATATTAGACAATGGAAGTCCAAGTTAGTGAAATTCATCATGAAACATTATCAATCACCTTCAAACAAACAGAGAAATGAAACTTTCTATGTTTTTTACTACTTTTATTTGTAACTAACGTTACTGCAGGACATCTCCAAACGTATACATTAAACTTGAAAATGTCTTCCTAGGACGAAACTGCAGCAACGTTGGTTATAAATAAAAGTGGTAAAAACATAGAGAAAGTTTCAATTCTCTTTTCTTTATTATGATTTCCGACCACGTAGTAACGGCTACATCCACCAATTTATTCAATGTGTGAAGGAAACATTTTTGAGATAGTCCTTCTGTGTCTGGATCCGTCTAATCCGCTCAAGTACACACAGTGGTGATTCAAGTAATTTTTTTGGGAATCATCCATGAGGATAAGTTCCAATGTTCAAGGTATTCAAAGATATCAATCTAGAGGCTACTATATAGAATCTTATTTTGAATTCGTTAATTTCAACTAATTGTAGATTCATTAGGATATTTTCCACAATAAGCATGAAAGCATAAGAACTGAGACAAACATGAAAACATAAACATAGCGAAAAGTATTGAAATAGCTCAAAACAAGAGTGAATCAGAAAATATCGATGAACTTGTCGTTGAATATTCAGAGGCTTGAGTATACTTGGGAAGGAGATCGTAATTGATGTGTCTTTCTGGTAGATATGTCCGTTGTGGCTACTATCGGAGACTGCCGTATTCTTGAATCTCTAGAATCAGAGGAGTCTAGTTGAGGAGTCTAAAATACAAGCCCTGAATTTTCTTGAAGGAAATGGGAGTTCGATCAGAAGTTGTAAGGTTTGGTGCTCTAATCCCTTTGTCACTTTTCTTTTTAAAGCAACAACTGGAAACAGTAGAAAATTTTCGAAATTTGACTCTCTGATTCTTTTTTATAATGACAGTTCGAATCCAATATTAGTTATTCATTCATAACAAGGTTGAGGATATGCAAATCCCTTGAAACTTGTTTCATTGATAACCTTGAAGTGTCTCCTATCCCGGTGTAACTAAGTTGGTCTACAGGGACAAGTATTTCTAGAAACTTCTTCAGATGGCGTCTGAATAAGAAACTTCAAATTGATAACCCTTTTCAGCATTTATAATTGAACTTCTACGGGAAATGACGAACCGACCTGCGCCCTTACCTCCACAAATCAACAACTAGTCCAACTGGGCACAGGTACCGCTTTCTTGCTCTCGATCAAGAAACGAATAAGGAAACGTTACATTAAATTCATTCGTATATGGAAAAACTGATTATGAAGTCTGACTATTAGTGATAAGCCAGTCCTCACTGATATACTTCTCACACTAGAAACTTCTGGTCTTCTACTTCTACACAATTATATTCAAGCGGGTAACTCTCGAAGGAAGGCAGGAATTGAATAAGTTGGTGAAAATTTCCCTTCAGATAACAAAACTTAAAACAGAATTCATCCGAATCCATTTGAAACTAGGTACTAGTAGCATTATTTATTAAAAGCATAATAAGGTAAAATGACTATGCTAACTTTTCTTAAAATCGTAGATGAAAGTTATGTAATACTTTGTTTCATCCATTTCTGACCGTATTCCTGTATTTATTTCAAGAAAAATATTCGAAAGTCATGAAGTTTTATTTTTGTTTTCTCAAAATTGGTTCTTGGAAAAAACTCTTCACCAATAACTGATTCATCATAAAATACTGTTTTCAAACACTACGTAACACATACATATAAGAAAATAAATATTTACAAATCAAATCCACTTCTCAGGCTAATATTTAGCCAGAATTTTATCCGACAGACATTTATGCAATATATCTCAGAGAGGTTAGTTTTGCAGATGCTTTCCTTTCATGCAGTAGCAGGTTATGAATATAACATATGAAAACTTTAGAATAATAATATGATAATAATAATGAAAACGGATAAAATATCGAGATTTTCTCTTCTAACTCCGCAGACTCTATCCAGACCACTCTGTCAAGGTGGTTGTTCTGATTATTGGAGTACTCGATGAAATGATGCCCTCTCTACTCTCATATGTTGAAATCATACCGGCTTGCCGCAGTAAAGCAGAAATCTTAGCCGGACAGATGCAGAAGGCTGTCATTCTTGGCTCACTGTGCTTGTTCAGGGCACATGATTCTTGGTCCAAATGATCACTCACCCCACGGTGTGGAGAGTGGTCATTGGTTGATAATGCTGGCTCGCCCTCCCGAATGTATCGGGGCTTCGGGGTACATGGCCTGACCAGCGCACACTACGGTGAAAAAAAAAAAAAGTTTATTCACATTATAATTTTTACAATGATGTCATAAAAAAACTTTAGGTGCCATTTGCAAATAAACGAAAAAACTCAATTTAGGACCAGATGGTTGCGCATGGGTCATTATTTCTCGTCTGTTGTACATAATTTTCCCAAACAGATATGTACATTTATCATTTAAGGAGAACAGTAATTTGAAAACTCAAAGTGGTAATAAAATTTGAGAATATTTTTACAAATACTTACATAGTAACACATATATTTACGAAGAAAAATAAGAAAAATAGAAAAAATACGGACAGCAGTATTAAATTTTCGACAAATAAATGTATTTTATGTCTATCTGTCTCATGTAAGTATCCTTTCATTATCTCTTTCATCAGTTCGATTAAGTTTATATGGTAGATGTAGAATTTGTATATTTATGGTAATTTATTATACATTCTGACGCCAAAGTAAGTATATGATATTTGTCAAATAGACAAGGAAAATTGAAATGAATGAAAGTTTCACTTGAAAATTGAAAGTCAAAGGATCAAATTTACAATCATTTCATAGTTTTTTATATCCTACATCACTTCAGTTAGAGATTGTCGTTGCACCGTTTTGGATCAAGAGATTTGCAGTTTTGATTTTTTTAATTACAATCTCATTCAGTGAACAGTGTAATAGCTTTTTGCACATGTGGGCTCCTTCAGAGTATCTGCTGAAAATATGGAATAACACTGTTGGTCATGATGTTTTCAGTGATGTAAGTCAGTTCCGAAAATTTGTTTCATTCATATACTGTTTTCTTAAATAGCGAAACGTATTGTTTATAATGCAAGTTGGTGTAGTCCGGAAATTACTTTTCGACAACGTACAGTCAGTCGAATGTTGAAATAGCTCAATATCAACAAGGCGTCAGGTCCTAATGAAGTGCCAGTCATCGTACTTGAAAAGTGCGCAGATGAACTCGCATCAGTATTTTTCAACATGTCTTACAAGGAAGGGTATTTTAATTCTTGTAGGAAGGTTATTCGCGTTGAGTCTATTCCCAAAAAGAGCACGAAAAATTTCACAAATAACTATAGACCAGTCGCTTTGCTATCAGTTATATGAAAAATCGTGAAGAGAGGCGTAAACCACCATATCCATAAATATTTAAAAGGTTTAAACGTTTTTAAGGATTTTCTATCGTATATCACCCATATTTGAAATAACACAATCGAGAAACATAGAGAGTCAAGAGCTGTTACGCATGATATTTCTAAGGCCTTTGACCGTGTGTGGCATGATGGTTTGCTGGCCGAGTTTCGATGCTATGGCTTGTCGAATCATTTTTGTGAATAGCTCTCCAGCTTTCTGAAATAACTTTCCCTGCAAGTGTCACAAAAACCCAGGCATCAGCTTCTCCACGAACGGAATGTAATAATGTCAGAACAGACAGTTTCGCTCACTGCTGTCGGGGCATAATCATGTAGCTGTGGAATCGAAAAAGGTGATTTACAAAAGTTTGGACCACTCTTACGAGCCAGGAAATTGTACACACCTCAGCAACTTTTGATGCTTTATTACGCTCAAATCAGACCTTCTTTGGAGTACTGTTCTCATGTTTGTATGTAAGCATACCCTGAATCTGCTGAATTCTATCCAGAAAAGGGTCATCACCCTGATTGGAGATGCGTGTTCTGTAACAAATCATGGAAATGAATTAACATGAATTATGAAGCAAGAAAATGAAACAAGATTGATGTGAAGTGAATTGATTTTCACAAGTGATATTGGCATATTGTCATTATACTTTGAGTCAGACCAATGTTTACAAGTGGCACAAGCTTCTCACAGAAGATTAAGAAG
Organism: Leptinotarsa undecemlineata; assembly: GCA_015342065.1. Taxonomy (NCBI): domain Eukaryota; kingdom Metazoa; phylum Arthropoda; class Insecta; order Coleoptera; family Chrysomelidae; genus Leptinotarsa; species Leptinotarsa undecemlineata. The sequence goes on along the minus strand of WOGP01002848.1, from coordinate 1,709 downwards.
ATATAAATGACGACGTGCGCCCTGGACATCAACAATCGATAAAAATTTTGAGAAAGTAAAAACATTGCTATGGAGAACCGTCAAAATTTAGACAAGGAGCATGTGGCAGCAAAGTTCGTTTATGAATTGCTGAATTTCGATTAAAAAAAAGTTGCATGAACATTGCCCAGGAGTTGGTGAATGAAGTCGGCGGCTATCGAGATTTACTCGAAAGCGTCATAACTGGTTATGAATTATGGGGAGATGATCATGACATCGAAATCAAAGTCCAATCGTCCCAATGGGAAAGCCCAAGAATGCGAATACCAAAAAGCACGCCAAATTCGATGAAATTTCAGGGTTCTGCTGACCGTATTCTTCCATTACTGTGGCATTGTGCATCAGGAGTTCTTGTCACATGGTCTTACGGTCGTACGAAGAAAACGTCTGGTATTGTGACAGAAAAATTCATGGCTTTTGCATCTCGATAATGCACTTGCTCGCTCGTTAGATAGATAGTATGATAGATAGATATATTTATGTAACGACGTTACATATTGTTTGTAGCAGGTCATATAAATAACAGTCTAATTCTAACACTAGATTGTGAACATCTACACATAGTCATGGGTGAACAAATACGTAAATATTGAAAAACAAAATGTAATACAATAATAAGTGTAGATGAAAAAAGGTTAAATAACAACTCTTTTCGTGTTTAAGTTTCGAATTCTTCAAATTATTCTTCAGGGCTCTGTAACAATGAATTTTCATAAATATACCTTCCACAAAACTTATACGATTATTATCGTATTATTCACAAGGAAAAATGAGTTCTTCATTAAATTACTCACTTTAAAGTAGTTTTTGAGTGTTGATAATATTACTTTATCTGTGATTCTGATAAGGTAGTGTGTTTTTTAATCGATGGCAGAAAAAAAAAGAATGGAAAAAGGATGAATTATTCAAGTATTTTTCATATCGAATGAAAATACGAAGTATTAGGGCCATCGACATCTCTTCTAGTGTTAATAATGGAAAGCAATTGTATTTTTAAGAATAAATTCATCCTGTTACTCAACCAACCTTTTTTCAGAAAAAGTCACTAAACTAGTTAACTGAATAAGTATAGCACAAACAAAACATTTCACAAAAGGCTAACAATATCGTGAATCTACAACAACTTCAATACCAAGATTAACAACTAACAGCCCATTATTTTTATATGTTGTTGTTATACAGTGCATTTCTATAATGTCCCCACCTTTTATTTTTTGATCGGGTCAACTTAAAAAATTGAATTTTGGGATAATGAAATCAATACTTCATAATGAAGTGGAATTAACAGATGAAACTTTCAAGATGGCGGCTAGGCGCCGTCTGGGAAAAAGAATAAATAGAAAAGGGGGTCTTGTGACACATTATTTTCAAGCTTCTGACGAATACTTCACAACCCTAGAATATTAAGTCAATATCTTCACCTACTACAAAATGGCGGAACAATTAATAATTTCCTAAAGACAAACACATTAATACCGACATTTCTAGAAATATTTCTTTTTATCTGCCATATGACAATTTCAACAACCCGATATGGCGATAAGGTTTGTTAAGTTATGTTTTGTTTATAAAAACGACAAAAAGTGTCAGTACGACAATGAACATCATTGTTCAGTTAGAATATTCTCATTTAGTTTTTGGTTTTACTAGTAGAAAGGTACCACATCAAC
>WOGP01002847.1:0-16026 GCA_015342065.1 Leptinotarsa undecemlineata | reverse complement strand
CTAAGAAAAAATATCGTAGTATGCCCTGAAACTTTAATAAACATTTCAAACTATGTCCCAAGGTAGACCTTTTAGTACTTGACATTTCAAAAAAAAAATATTAAAATCGGTTTACAACTTCAAATTTTAGGAGGGTGTTTCCATTAAAAATGAGTCACACTGTAGATGTAAAATTAGAAATACAACATATTCATTTTCGATGACATGAACAAGAGGTACGTTTCAGGATTTTTGCCATCTTCAGTTTATCTGCTATTTTATAATTTTCCAAACAAAAGCGACTCAAACTGTCTACTAAGTCTTTGAATATGATGATTCAGACGACAGTGAACTGTAGGGAGGCCTGTTAGACATTATAATTCATCCCTACTGTAGTTCAACAAATGTATGGTTTCAAGGTTCGAAGGGTGAATGAACGCCTTGAAGTGAGCCAATCCTGGAAAATTTTACCATAAGTCCATAAATCTTCTTGCCACCCAGGTGTTCAATGTTGGTTTGGCAAAACTTAAAGTGATACCAGTGATACGTTCTGGAATGCAGAATGCAAATCAGAGACCTATTGAGGAGAATCATTTTTGGCAATTTGCTACCAATTTAGACGTTGTTCGGTAATAGTCAAGAGCTTCCAATGCCACTTGACTGTACAAGAAATTTTTTTTTACTTGTGTGTGAAGTTGGATTCTACCAATCACTCTGCACACAATTCAATAGCATAGATTTCCGCTTGAAATAGGTCCCTAGGCAGGTTGATATCTCTGTCCTGGGTCTGCAACTGAAAATACCTGCTCCAGAGTCTAAAGGAGTTTTCGATCCATCTGTGAACCAACAACTATATGCTCTTAATATTTATTTCTCCAGGAGGATTCAGTCCTCTCTTCTCGGAAAAAGTAATCTATGAGGCAATTCGTAGTTGACAGTTGGAGGCATAATACTATACATGATGTGTCATTTGTGAATTGAAAAATAGCTCGCATTACCAGCTGTTATCATTGTACACTTATCAAGTTATCGTACAGAGATGTTAAAAATAATATGAGAAAACTGAAAATATGTATATAAAGAGGTTCAAAAAGTAGGTTGCAAAACTTTGTATTGATATTGAATGAGGAATGTTTGGCTATGTTTATCAACTTATTGTAAATATGAGACAAACCTTGAATGTCATGTCAATTATTAACAGAATTGTGATATTTTTTATATGAAGCATTTCCAGCATTATTCTTTTCTGATTATTTATCAAATTAAAAAGCAAAACCTTAGTATTTTGGGAATCAAAGTAATGTGCATTTTTACACTATTCTTGTGTTTGGCCCAACGGGCTTTTAGATAGTTTTTTGTTTGTTCTGTGTGACATCATAATTAATCTTATAAACAACACAAACTTGGTCCATTGTGCTATGAATGGGTCGTAACTTTGAAAATCATTGTTTACTTGTATTATTTTTGGTTTATGTGCTACTTTCAATTCGTGTTTTCCTAAAATTTTTTGGATACTCTCCGATGTACTTCGTATGAATGATATGGAAGTGAGTTTCACATTTTCCTTTTTTTTATACAAGTTTGCAAGTTGATTGCAAACTTGGTAATGAAGGAACTTGAAGTTCAAGCGATTTCCACCCTTGATTACACTCCTACAAATGATATGTCGAGGATTGTATTTTATCAGTTAACTAGTTTAGTGATCCAATAATTTTTCTGAAGAAAGGTTAGTTGGGTAACAGGATCAATTTTTTCTTACCGACGTTTCGAATTTAATTAAATTCTTCTTCAGCGCTCTGTAACAATGAGTTTTCATAAACATACCTCCCACAAAACTTACACGATTATTATCGGTTCAATTTTACAAGAAATAATGAGTTCTTAATTAAATTACTCACCGATAAGTAGTTTCTCGTGTTGATATTACTATTTTAAATCAATTAGACACATAATATACATTAAAAAAAAACATTGCAACAATGAAATTTTCGAGACAATACCGACATAAAACGAAATGAAACAAACTAATGGCTTTATCTGTGATTCTGATTTTTAATCAATGACAGAAATAATAAGAATGAAAAAAAGGTAAATTATTCAGGTATTTTACTTATCAAACTGAAATATGCAGTATTAAGGCCATCAACATCTCTTCTAGTGTTACCTAACCCTTTTGCATTTGAGGATATATATCATTTCGCTCAAGAGTCTTTTGGATAAATATGGTTGAACATATAGAAAAGTTGGATGATCAAAATCAAACATATGTCCATATTCATTTTCATATTCAACGAGGGCTGTGGGGTTTTTTATATTTAGTTTATTAGAGTCTCCCATGTGTTTTGAAATTCGTGTTTCAAGATACTGTCCGATTTGACCAATATGACATTTTTGAAAGCTTCCACAGTTCAATTTGTACAAATGTCTCGCGGTGTTTTCCAACTGTATTTTCATTTGAAGAGGCCACTTTAATTTGTTCGGCACTGAGTAGCATTCCAAGTTTATCAGATAACATTTCTACGAATGGAATTTTGTGATATTTGGGTTTCACCCCTGTATTTTGGAAGAGGAGCTTTTTTCTTCAATACTTTTTCTAATAAGGGATCTAGGATAATTATTTTTCACTAGGTAGTTCTCAATTATTTGGAGACTTTTGTTGTGGAATTCGGAATTGTAAATGGCAATTGCTCCTTATTTCATATTCCTTATAATGTTGATTTTACTGTGAAAGTTATGTTTTTGAAAATAATTTAAGTATTTCATATATCCCTGTCAACAAATCAAAATACACTCATCAAGTTTTGAACTACTTCCATCCTAGCCTGCAATTCACAATTGAAAAAATAACTGCATGAATTTTGAGGATATTATCCTGAAATACAATGTACACGGAAAAATTAAGATTGATTGGTTTGAAAAGAATATATAATCACAATACTATTTCAACTTTGAATTGAATGCACCCACTTGTTACAAAAAAAGGTGTTGTGATAAGTGTAACAGACCATGCAAATCGACTTCCCCACCATGAGAAAAGGCCAAAAAATTTGATCACATTTGTGTTGAAAGCAAATAATTTTCCATCAGGTTTCTATAAACCCATCATGAAAAAACGTTTACAGAAACTGTACAACACAGGTGGTAATAGTAATAATAGAAAAAGGAAAACCAAAAATCAACTTCCATACCTCAGAGACTATCCACAAAAAGTTTTAGTAGAACATAAAGTCAAAGTAGTGCATAAACCAAATAATACAACAAAATAATACTTTTCAAAGTTATGACCAATGAATAGCACAGTGGACTAAGCTGGTATTGTTTACATCATTATTTATGAAAATTGAGATGTCACATACATAGGACAAACAAAAAACTTTTTAAAAGCCCGCTTAACCAATCACAAGAATAGTTTGAAATTTTAGAATAGAATATGTTTATTTCATTACATTAACTACAAAATGTACAATAGTGACAAGTCAAACTGACAAACAAGAATAACAATAATTGAACAATAGTTGTTATACACCCTGATTAAATTTAAAACAATTATTATGGAAATATCAAAAAACACATGAAGCATATTAAAATACTGAAGTCTCACAATTCAAACATTGCTACTCCACTGTGTTTCATATTTTTCCTACAAAAATAAGACTTTAATACATAATCTTTGAAATGTAGTAACTTTAAACAATCTGTATTCAGCCAGTGTTCACTAATGCACAAAAAATCAAAATGGTTTGTCTCTAAGTACAACTTGAGTTGCTCGAATTTATTTGAAATGCATTGTACATTCATATGACCTATTTTTAACAATTTGTTCACAGCTGGTTTACTGTTGCAGAAACGGTTTTTTTTCACCAACTTGTGTGTGCTTGTCTTTTATAGAGCTAAAAACTCTATTCATATCTTGAGTTGATTGTAGTGGTCTTGTGACTGAGGATCCTCCTTTGCTGGTGGCATCCTCTTTTTGGGTAAAAACTTAGAGATACCCACTCCATTTGTCCAAACTTCTCGTTTTCAAGCCTACTTGACATCATTCTGTTTTATAATCACTTTCATTGATGCACAGTATTCAGGGTACTTGGAATTGTGCAGTTCACATTGCTTCTGCCAAAGATTCACTTGAAAATGTCTATCACTTTGATTTCCAAAATACTAAGGTTATGGCATCTGAATTTGATTATTTGAAACGAATAATGCTGGAAATGTTTCATATAAAAAAAAATCACAGTTCTGTCAATAATCGACACATTCAAGGTTTATCTTATATTTACAATAACTTGATAAACATAGCCAAACCTTCCTCCTTCAACATTAATTTAAAGTTTCTGCATCTTACCTTTTGAACCTCTTTATATTTCTTTTTCTATATTCTCATTTTACTTTTACCTTCTCTGTACCTCCCTAATTTATAAATTTTGTTCCTACACTGACTATCATAGTGCAGAGTCATCACTAAAAATTCAAAATATTTATTGTAAGGAGAAAGGACCTCAGGTAATAAAAGCATGTAGAATTCTACTGATGAGACTAATGAATTTTATTTTATATTTTGTTTTAATCATTGTTAAATCAGTACCTACTTTTTTCTTAGGTTAAATGAGAATAAACTTCTTGAAAATTTGACTTTTGCTGTCAACTGTTGACCGTGTTGCAATGAAAAATATTATTATTATTATCAGAACATTTCACCTAATATACCTTTCGTTACTACTGAATGGCAGAAAGTTGTAAACGATAATTTAGAGATAGCGCATAATATTAAAGAACGTTTTAACGTGTGTCAAAGGAAATATAGTTGTTTGGGTTTCAGAAACGAAGAAATTTATTTTCCGAAAGTCATTCATCTGAAGAAAGTTATTTTCCGAAATATCATTTATCTGAAGAAAGCTAAGTATAGAAATTTCATTTTTTTAATGATTATTCAATGTGTAGGCAGAATATGTGAATTTAACAAGTTACTGACTAATTGCACTCTTCAGTGGTAACATTTTGGGACGAACTTCTCAGTTTGTCCCTTATTACACTTCAGTAGTCTTTGTTGATTAAGCTTCATTCATTTTTCGGATTATAAAAGGTTATACACCTAAAAACCCAAGAACATTGATCTTTCCACAAAAATTTTCAAAGGATACACTCTTTCACGTTTTATGCAAATTTGAGGCTATGGTTTACAGGACAATCAAGTATACATTACCTTACCATAAAGTGTATCCAATTTTACTGTGCTTCCAGGCCACTGCTTACTGCTTTTGCATACAGCACTTTCTAAATTATCTTTCTTCTTCTGTCTCTTCAGATGTGTATTATTCTCAAAGGTCACACATTTTGAACTGATGGATTGATTTGTTTTAATGAGTTTTAAAGAAATATTGGGTAATTGATCAATGTCCATTGAATCATGGTTTGATTTTTTCAATTGATAATTGTTCAGTTTTTGCAATGCTGTAGAATCATTATTTTGAAACTGCGTAACAGAATATCGGTTTTGATCTTTACTGTTCCCAGAATACTTAGAATCAGAGGTCGTTTGAGTTTTACATTGGCTTCTCACACTTGATATACAATCAGTCTCTGTTATATTTGATACTTTTGTTTCAACACTGACGCTACTATCATTGCAGAAAATGGAATTTCCGCCAGTTGAATCTTGTTTTTCTTTATCTATTTGGGAGATTGTGTTGAAAAGTGAATTTTTAGATTCAGGACAACTTATATCCTCAGGATCTGATTGTAATGTGTCAGATATGAGAGTATCCCTCTCTGGTATATCAAACCCTACTGAAAGGGCTCCTTTTGAGGTGTTGCATGAAGCTTCTTCTGGAACAACCCTTTGGGATAGGTCACTCTGATTTGTTTTATTAAGACTGATTGATGAATTTTCATAAAAATCTCCCACATGTGAGAAACTCTGCTGATTCAGTCCCAATCTAGCATTAACACTGTCAAGACAATTTTTCATTTTCTGGATATCATTTTCATGCTTTTCATTTTCACATTCCACCTCAAAAAATTTAAATGGAATTATCGTTGCAGATGATTCATCAATAGCTGTTGTACATTTAACAGGTGATTCTACTAAGCGAAGTTCAGAATGTTGAGCAGGCATTTCAATTTTAGTTTTAACCTCAGATAATTCTAATTTTTCATTGAATGGTTCAGTCTTGTTCTCAATTGGATTTTTTATGCGGTGAAAGTTATCTAAAATTTCTGATATACTAACAGATTTGTCCTCAAGAATTCTCTCTAAATCCATACTGAATTCAGTCAATTTCTTTAAAATGTTTAGCTCAAGTGTCAATATTTCATTAAGGTCTTTGGGATTTTCGGTTTTCCTGGCATGATCAACAAAAACATGTATCTATAAAAAACGAAAAGTGCCTATTGGAATTAATGTATTACCAAGAATAATCATTGTACACACCTGATTGAAAACAAGAATCAAATTGTCTTCAAGAGTTTTTTTTTCCTGTATTAAAGAATCATATTGTCTCCAGATCTTATCTAATTTTGAATTTTTCTTCTCCATTCTAGCAAATAAATACAAAATGAATTAGGATTAGAATCTACTTTAGGATCAACGTGCAAATATATTGAAGATTTCAGTTAAATGTATAATTTAATTATTATTAAATCTATGGGTTCAGGAAACAAACTTTCACCACAGTATTGCTGAACCATTAATGTCACTCTCGTCCACAGACCATCTGTGTTCTCGTCGCGTCGGGACCTTTGATGTTTGTACGACTACTGCGCATTCATAATTTTCTACCATGAGTGGATTTGTCAGCGCGCTGACAGTGTATAATTGATATAACTGAAACTGTCCTAACTGCTCGACAGTTAAACAAATTTCATGGAAAATTTAATGGGTGTTTTGTAGTAATGTGAAATATTATCAAATGCTTTGAACTTTTTATTCATATTGTCCAACGTGTTTACTCGCTTCTTGTCTATTTGGTTCGAATTTTGCAATCGATTTGAATATAAGTTATCGAGGAGCTAAAGGAACTTGCAACTTCAAACATATCTCAGAACTGGATAAAATGTAATATTTTTTGCATACTGCATGAACAATTTAAAACGTATAAAATCGTATCAGAGAGTCTCTAACGAATGAAAAAATTGATTTGCTTGTCCAACCCAGCTGGTTATCTTAAGATGCAACAACATTAAAACATACATATACGCAGGTGGTTATTCTAAACTGAATAAAGAAGTGTTCTTCTTGAAGAACATTGCACACATAGGTGCCAGATTTGCCTGCAGGTGGTCACACTGCCCATATCGAAGTACAATTCTGCTAGTTGGCTTCAGCTAGGATACCCTTGTAACTTGATTCCAGTTCGTTGAGGAACGTTGCACAAAGATTTTTTAACTAAAACTTCTTTACACGCGCTAGACTTGGGGAGTAAGCTGGGATGTGAGTGTGATGAGAGTGTTGCGAAAAGTGTGAACGGACGAGGCGGAGGCGAATGGAAGTTGAGAGGGAGGTATGAGTTAGTAAAGACAGAAAAAAAGAGAAATACGTTTCTTATATAACTGTAGGGGAAAGAAAGAGAAAAGCGCGAGCACACATTCACGGTCAAGTAGGCTCTGAAGAATTAGGTGGCGACTACCATACGTTGCCACTAATTTCAGAAGGAGGTTTCAGTTTCAGTGTTGATTTAGCGTCCGGAGATTTGAAGCTTCAAAAAATTTTACTCATTACATGCGAGCGCTTTCGATAGCAGGCTGTACTATCATCTTCAAGGCTCTACTTTCGAGTGGAGCCATGAAGATGAACTCTCCATAGTGATTAAATTTTTTTTAAATCATAAAGTGAGCCAGTTTATAATTATGTATCAGATAATAAGGTCATACATAGCTTTCTAACTTCCTAAATCAGTAAAGAAATTAAAAATTATATTCTGAATCATTAAATTAATCAATAAATAGGTATATAGGTATGTGTTGGCACGACATACCTGATTTTACTCAAATAACTTTCAAATGACGGGTTATTTTCGCCAACTTCATGAATTTTGGTGAAATGTGTGTCAAATTAATCAATTTTAAATTTTACAGAAATACCAACACAAAAAATATAAATAGTTGCTTTGGGAATTCTTTGTTTTCATTGCACCCTTTACTTGCGACAATGGACTCTTCGAATACAGTAAAAAAACACGGTGGTGATACCCTCTTTGCAGATTGCAGGTATACCTTTAAAGTAGAAAAAAACTGCACAAACTTTTAGTTTTCTGGGATTTGATGACTGGATCATCAGCCACTTCCGAAGTTGTTATTGTACTTTCTTTATATTTTGGGTAGGTGGTCAACTCTTTCGTCTCCACACAAGAATGATTCAAATCTTAGGGCTGAATTCCAACAGCTTCGTGATCCCATACCCGATTCATAATTGTATCATCGAACGATATACAAACTTTGTTTTCTGAATACAAATTTGTGAAGAATGTAGAATCACCATTAGATACAAATAGATGTTTTAATATATTCAGAAGGCCAATTCCACAAAGTAGCGGTAGCGGTTGTTATCTTATCAAAAAGCATCTCAAAATCCCTTAGCGAAAGTGTTCTTACCGTGAATGATTTTAAAAATAATATAGCAGATCGATAGTCGAAGGCGAATCATTTTCTAAATTGAACCACGTGATATTTGTGTGGGATGAAGGATTTGCCGTTGACATCCCTTAAATCTGGTTTTTCAATGAATGAAGTGAATTTTATTCATTGTGTATGCAGTTGTGAAGCAGATCAATTTGGTTTCTAATATCTATCATTATGGAGGGCTTTTAATATTTAATTATGAGGAACTGGATTAATCATTGTAGGAATACATACACCTACACAAGCAATATTTCATGGAATTGAGGTGAAATCATATCTGTCGAAGTATAAACACATTGATTTGTAGTGATTCACTGATTCTAAGTACAATATTCTATTTCTTCACCAGTTTCTTTAGAGTCTCTTTAGAGAAAAGCTGTGCATGTAGATATACATTCTGATACATAATTATCACAGTAGCTTTTGGATTCACTTTTCATTGTTTTTTACATTTCAGTAAAACAATATTAGAATAGACAGTTGTAACAACTACCGTATTGTATTCAGATAATGCTAATATTAGAGTTATGTGATCACAGTTCCATACATTTTCCCTGACTTTCAAATGATTATATTTTACCTAGATGTCGTTCACTTCGTGGTCTCTCGAATAAAGAAGAAGAAATATATCCACACTCTCTACATTATCGACATAGGGTTGATTATGTCATATACTACTAAAATAAACAAAAATCACAACTACGTTAAAAATTTTGAGATGCTAAAAACTGATTTTTATGTTGAAAGTATTGATGAAAATAGTAATAGTTTTTCTGTTTTCGTGGTAATTTTATATATAACAATTCTATACGTTTTAGTGGTGACATTTTATGCATTATCAAATTTTAATGATATATCTCTAAACCTGTTCTAAGGAAAATATGTTCAATTTTGTGAAGGTGATTATTTTTTTAGTCAATAGATTTTTGGCCACAGATTACATCCATATGGCACTCTACAAAGAAATATAAATACAAGTTAATAAAGGATATACAGCCAATAAATTGATGGATGTAGCTGTTACTATGTGGTAGGAAATCATAATGAAAATAGAAATGAAAATTTATATGTTACCACTTTTATTTGTAACTAACATTACTGCAGTTTCGTCCTATACGGACATTTTCAAACTTGTACAATAAACTTAACAGTGATTCATTACATTCGCCATTATATACGACCCCTGTAGGTACTAATAGAAATAGAGGTACTTGACTTGATTGAGTACCTGAATTTACAGTTCACAATGCGGATGTGCCAATTTAAAAACCGGCGAGTACACTAAATCGATTTGACCATTTAACATGTTGCATTCCAATGTTTATGCTTGTGGATTTCCAAAGATTCTAAATATTTGAGTTTGCAACCCTACCTGGCATAGTGCAGAATTTCCGTATCGCTAAGATTCGGAATCTTGTGGTTGCATGCCAAGGAATAGTTTGAAAACGTAGAATAATTTTTTTCTTGTCTGAAGGACCTTTCATGTTCAGCATACCGTTTTTGGAAATTTCGGCCACATTGTCCCACATAAATACTATTACACTCCGAACACTTGAGTTTATAAACTCCAGATTTTTCTATGGAAATGAGATTACCAGGCATGTGGTCTGAATGCCACATTGTTTTTTCTGAAGAAACCCGCAATTATCTCTCTTCTTCTTTCAAAATATGTTAGCGTTACGCATTTCTTGATTTATCGTTAATTTCACTAGTTCGGACTTCCATTGTCAAATATATAAAATGATTTGGAATCTTTAAAAAATCTAAAAAAGAAAAATTGAAAATGAATAGCAGAAAATAACAATTATATCAAGCAAAAATTACCATGAATTAAATAATAGTGAAATGAAATAAGTAAAAATAGAACAATTGAACAAAAAAATTTATAAATGAAATTGAAAATTAAAATAAGAAGTTAAGATATTCCCAGCCACGTTAGTTTACGACGTTTCGTTTGTTAGTATCTACAATCGTCTTCGGGTGATGACTGGACTGATTCCCATAAGAGATGACTATTTATGGGTCATTCAGGTACTTTCACTTATCCCCGCTTTCCATTTTTTCCGCTTCACTTGTTCAGTGGAAGACAACCGTTTGACGAGAGTTGACCATTTTTCGCTAAATGATGGGTTTCCATATGTTGCGTATCTCTACGCTAGCTTGGCTGAATACGGTGTTGGGCAGCATATATGCGGCTTCCTTGGATTTTTTCCTAAACCAATGTTCCTCTCTGTGTATGATCTGAACTTGGAACCACTCAATGTTGTGTTGATTGGTCCAAACATGGTCTGTTATTCCTAATTTCCTGGTTTCCCCTCGCTGTGTGTGTTTCTTGTGCTCGGCAATGCGAACATTCAATGGCCTTTTAGTTTCACCAATATAAGATTTTCCGCACTCACAGGGTATCCGGCAAATGCCATTCTTGGAAATGTAGTTCTCGTTTGGTGGCCTGGTTTTCGTGAGGCTGCTACGGATAGTGTTACCGGATCTGAAGTAGGTTCTGATGTTGTACTAGGAACCAATTCTTCTTGTCCTCTCCGATAATCCTGTGATGTAGGGAAGTGCAAGCACTATTTGTGACAGGATTTCTTCCCTGCGATTCTCCTGCTGACTTTCAGTCAAATCCTTGTCTACCATGGCTTTGGAGTAGCCATTCCGTTAAAGCTCATTTATGATGATGTCTAGTTCCTTCTCGAGACCTTCTGTCTATTACAGAGCCCGATAGTATGGTCCAATAGAGTGTTGATGATTCTTCTTTTTGTCGATTGATGGTGGTTGGATTTGTGGTTCAGATACTGTACCGTGTGAGTGGGTTCTCGGTATACAGATGTTTCCCACTTAGTGTCGGTCCTCTTCACCAAAACGTCTCTCCATTGTGAAAGTGATGGAAGGTCTCATGCTGTTGATGTATTTCAGGAAGACGTCTTGTTCAGTATTCCCATGGTTCCATATTATGAAAGTCTCGTCAACATATTCCAACCAGACCCGAAGTTTCTTGTGGGCATCTTCAATGGCCAAAGTTTCAAACCATTCCATATATATGTTGGCTATGACTGATGGAAGTGGCGATCCCATTGGCAGTCCTTCATCTTGTGTGAAGAATTCGTCCTTCAGTTGGAAATAACAGTTTCGTACACATCATCCTAGTAATTCCATATCGCTATCGGTGGATTTGTTCTCTCTTTCAGGTTCCCGTCTTCGGATAGCTTTCTCTGTATGATTTGGAGTGCTTTTTCGACCAGAACGTTGGTGCGAATCGTCGAAGAAACTAATTAGTTGATCTTCCTGTGTGACTTCAATTGACCCTAGTAGTTCGACAAAATGCCTTGAATTCTTCACAAAAACGATGTTTTTCCTTGTAGTGGTTGTATCATGGGAAGTAAAAATCTAGAAAAGTTTCGACTAGCCGAATCTCTGGAGATGATGATTGCTCTAAGTGGAACGTCCTTCTCGTGGATTTTGGGTAATCTGGTTGTTTGACCTGAAGGTATATTAATCTGTAAATGAATTTCCGGCTTTGTTTCCTGACTAACTTCTGGATAGTATCTGCGTTGAAACCATTATTATGACCTGTCTAATTATATCAATTTCCCTAGCTAGATTGTTAGCAGACAAAGACAGTGAGAATGCACTGTGCAATATTGAATTGTAGGCTGCTAATTTATGACTATCTGGATGGAAAAAATCGTTTGGGATTATGATGTCTGTATAACTAGGTTTTCTGGAAACATTGAACTCAAATTTATTCTGATTGTGTGTAATGGCCAGGTCTGAGAAATTTATCTGTTTCTCTATCTCTGTTTCGAGTGTGAACTGTATGTTCCTGTTGACACAGGCGAGAATTTCGTCTACATATATGAACCAAAAATGGATATGTTTTTATCCAGGTCAGAATTCACTAAAGTTGTCTCTCTAAGTTGTTCATAAATATGTCTGCTAAAAGTGGACTGAGGGGTGAGCCCCTTTTGTTGTTGAACTCCAGGTAGCTCTGATTTTGGCACATATCGAAAGCTGTTGAAACTTCATAGGAAGTGATATGGTCCACTTTATCTTGATCTAATATTTCTAAAATGATGGGCTTACACTCTTTGTATGGTATGTTGGAGAACATATTCTTTTCATGGAATGAAACTAAAATTGAATTATGTGGCGTGGTTTGGTTCCCTATGTTTTCTACTAAAGTCAGTGAATTTTTAATGCTGTGAGGTGGGACAAAATTGGTAATATTTTTGAACAAGTTTTTATGACGTATTCCTAGTTCTCTTACCGTACTATTTATATACGAAACTACCGGTCATATGGAGCTATCCTCTTTATGTGTTTTTATCAGACTATATGGTCTGATAAAATGGTTTAGGGCAAGAGGGATTCATGTTAGTGATTCCCCGTTTGTCTCGTTCCATGAAAATGAGTATATTATTTAGACAGACTCAAATTTTTGAACATATGTTTCTCATTCAAGGAAAACGATGGCATTCGATTTATGAGCTTTCGTGAAATGTAAAATACCGAGTTTCTTCTGATATAACAGAAAGTGAAGCGTTAATGTAAATTGAAAACAACACAGGACCCAAAACAGTTCTTTCTGGAACACCCTTTGTTACTATACGCGGTTTACTCATTTCATTATCATTTCGTACATATTGAGTTCTGTCGGTAAGATATGTTTTTGAAATTTGTTTTTTCGTCAACCAGCTGTTGAAACCCTTATGAACGACAACTCTCAAAAGCCGAAACTTGTGCAAGCCTAATGTTATATGCTAGAGAAACTGTGGCATTGATTTTGTTGATCTGTCTGTTTAAAAAAATCTGTTTTTCCGTTAATCAGCTGCCGCCCCCATACGAACGACAACTCTCAGAAGTTGAGAAACTTGTGCGAGCTAAGGACTAACGAGGTCTTACCTTTTAACGTGTGATTCCTAATACGGTTATATACTACAAATCTATTTGTGTATTTAATGCAAAATGTTTCGCCTTGTAAGTATTTATTCATCTAGTTCCAACATAACTGGACTGTTTAATGTTTGTTATAATAATTTTGCGTGTCGTCTTTTGACAATTCTTTTATAAAATGGCCAGTGAGGTGCACATGATGGAAAGGACAAACAGACAATGTGATAATCTGGTCTTGCCAAAATAATATAGCGTTTTTTGCAAAGAAAATGAAACAATATGAATTCGAATCTTCATGTGATCTAGCGAATTTCTGTGCTGACAGCGATCGGCAAGTAATTACCGAAGTGACGATTTCCAGTCAGTCTTCTGTCAATTATCAAGGTAGACCATATTTTTCAGCTAGGGATTGTCATTTTTATTCTAACAGAAAACAAACGTATATCAAGGTTGTAATCCGATTCTGTTGTGTTCTTGTAAAAATGTCATTTCTGATGATGTGATGAAAGTGTAGAAACCCAGCGGAAAGCATGAGATTCTGCAAAGCGTAAACACACAAAGCAAAACTGAAGCACCAAGATTCAAATGCAGATTTCACTGGGAAAGCAGAAAAATAATAAAAAATATTGGTACCTCACAAAATTCACAACACTACTTCTTAGCAGTTCAAATGTTTACCACGACCCCAACCAATGGGAACTTTGTAGGAAACAGAAGAAACATTAGAAAAATTTAGTAATAAAAGAAAAATTGAAGAACAAAAAACCGTATGGAACATCGTGAATAATGAAATAGGTAGGAGCAAGAGCAATTCAAATATTATTTTGAAAATCGATGACGCAAATGTTGATCAAGCAAAAGAAGTAGCAGTGAGTTTTACTTCTAATTTCTCCAATATAACGAAGGAAAACATAGACAAGAAATTCGGTCAAAGTAAATCCATAGAATGTACACTGCCTACAAAAAGTATCAGCGAAAGTTTCTATTTCTATTATGTTAGTGGTCAAGAAGTGCTTTTAACTATTTCCAAGCTGAAAAAGAAAAAGAGCGTAGGTAATGACAAAATAAGTGTGAAAATACTAAAAACTCTAAAAGAAATTATTGCTGAACCCCTGGCATACCCAATCAACTTGACTTTCTCACGTCCCACTTAAAAATGGATAAAGTGATACCTATTCATAAAAACAACGAACGTACTTCACCGGACAACTGTAGACAGGTGACAATATTAAACGTTATTTCTAAAATTTTTGAACGTACCTATTATGAAAGAATTGTCGACTTTCTGGATAGGAAAAAGATTCTCTCATCTCGACAATATGGATTCCGCGCAGGGAGATCAAAGGAAAGTGCAACAATTGAATTCATGGAATGCGTCTATTATAATATTGATGCAGGCAATTTCGTTGCTGGCATTTTCTTTAATCTCTCGTGTGAATTTGACAGCCTACACATAAATTTTATTCTAAATAAACTAGAAAGAAATGAAATAAGAGGAAAAATTCTTGAAGTAATGAAGTCATACCTTAATGAAAGAAAGGCCTATGTACAAATAAAAAATGAATGTTTTGAAACCTACTTCGTGGATATCGGGGTTCCGCAGGGGTCAGTGTTGGGACCACTACTCTTCTTAATATTCATCAATGATATGCCTGACCATATCATGAATGAACAAGTTACAATGTTTGCAGACGATTTTCCGGTGGTGGCCTCTGCACAGATGCTGAAGGAACTGGAAAATACTGTAAATGAAGTCGTAAACTCTTTCAGAAAATGGTGCAATGCTAATAATGTGATAGTGAATATTGAAAAAACTGGTCATATTCAATTTAAGTGCAGAAGAAACAGCCTCAGTTCTTATCTTGCCGTAATTCAGGCAAGATAAGAACTTCCACCTAGATCAATATATATCATGGGACAACCATCTTCAACACATTCAAAAAAAAATTAATTCTGGATTCTTTGCTATACTGAAGCTAAAAAAACAATGGAAAAAACCGTTCTATTGAACATATACTATTCCCTAGTATACTGCCACCTCACATACAGCATCATTCTATGGGGAGATTGCACTAATGCTGAAAGAATTTTTGTCTGCCAAAAACGCATCCTGAGGCTTATGTTCAGTATGAAATCCGAAGATAGATGCAGGACTATATTTATTGACAACAAAATATTGGCATTTCCTTGCATATATATCTTTCAAAGTTATGTAGAAGAAAACATACATTCATTCAAGAGAAACTCTTCCTTTCATAATTATCCAACAAGAACTGCAAATGAATTAAGCGTAACTCAATATAAATTAAGTTTTAACAAACTACCGAGCAGCATACAGAACATGAGTTTCAGAAAGTATAAACAAATAATTAAAAAAATGATGTTGGCAAAAGCATATTATTCGTTAAGAGAATTCCTCAATGATTCGTTAGAATGAATCAGTCACAACGACCATTTACATTTACCATTATATATTATATTTTTTATTTTTAACTACCTGTTTCTAAGTCTATTGTCAATTTATGTGTGATTGTAAAACAT
>WOGP01002846.1:0-16026 GCA_015342065.1 Leptinotarsa undecemlineata | reverse complement strand
AGGGGGTGGATTTTGCTATGCTGCATGAAAGTGCTTGTGTTCTCCTATGATACATATTTTTGTTTTAATTTTTGTTCTGCAGGTAACTGAGATATCTGCTGGCCTAAAAGCTCTGGGACACCCGGTATACTTCCCAATGCACTTTTTACACATTGTCATGCCCATGCCCTGAATTCAGTATTAAGCAAAGCGTGCAACAACATAAAAGATTGCCGCGTATTTTTTCAATTTTGTCTGGATTTTTGGCAATTTTTTCAAAATCCACCAAAAGAAGCCATGTTTTAAATGAAATATGTGGTAGCCGAATGCTAACTTTTGCTGCTACGCGTTGGAATTAATTCTACATCTAGAGCAGTAATTTCAGTGCATTCAAACAAAGACAAATTGATTGATGTCTTTGATTTTATCCTAAACAGTGACGATTTTAAAACCGACGACCAAAGTCTTAGAGAGGCGAGAGGTTTCAAATATATTTTAAATGATCACAAGTCTTATTTCTTGTTAGAAATATTTAAATTAATATTTGAACATACCGATGTTGTTTTTTCTATTCTTCAAAATAAATCAACAGATATCAATTACTAAAAACAATGGTTAAATAATTTATCAGAAATTTTGATGAATTTTAGAAATAACGATACATTTTTCAATAATATTTTCGAATCGATTGATTTAATTCTCGAACCGCTATCGCCGAAAAAAGAAAAACCAATTTAGACTTAACCGATTTGAGACAAAATTATAAACAGATTCATAATGAAATATTGGACACCTTAATAATGCAAATCAAAGTAGATTTTAAGATTAACTTAAATTAAACTACTTTTATTTGTTGTTGTTTGAAAAATTTTCGTCCTATACCAAACATTTTTCCCAAAAACTTTATAACGCCTTGATAGCTCAGTATCCATTTTTTCGATGTTATTCAACTGAAAAATTAATTAATCGTGATGTACAGCGACCCTCAAATGTTTCAAAATTGCAAGTCTCCTTCAGATTTATTAAATTTTATGTTTAAAAATGAAAAATTGAAAATGATTTATATTGAATAACCCAAAGACAACCCTTTTTTCTTGTTTTCATTTTTTTAATAGTCAGTTTTATACGTATAATTTTCGGCAATACACAATTTTTGTACTTTAGCCTCCCCTGTTCTCCAATGCACGAGCCGTCACTGGTAATAATAATAATATAGCTAAGACATATAAATCAAATCTATCAACAAATGTATAAAAAGGATAATAAATTCGAAAAACGCCTAAAGATCAGGTGGTCTGTATATATGTTATCATTCTCAAGCATAAAATAATATAATAGTGAAACTAGTGAAAATGATATGGAAAAATAAGAAAAGAAAAATATATTTTTTTTATTTTTCTCATTTATTTTTTTTATTGGGCGTATTTTACGTATATCTATGTATATCTACTTACATTTTTCTACCAGCATATATACAATTTTCCGGAAAATAGCACAATTTATCAATCTAATATATATTTGTATTTGATTGTTCATCAAGAAGATGACTTTTTATTCTTTTTTTGAAAACTTTTTCACTCAAAACCTTAAAATCTTGGGGAATTGAAAAACGCTCTTTAACGTGAGGCAATAGATATCTTTGATTTAAATGACCTGTTTTTACTGATTCCATACTGTCCCATAGTACAAAGAACTAATATCAGTAATACAAGGTATAATAAATAAGTAATCATTTAACACTTATGCGATATAACAAAACGAATGTGAAAAAAAATGTCAAATTATCTGTAGTTTCATCTTTCGAAATCTTCACATTTTTGTGAAGATCTCGATTTTAATGAAAATACCTATCGCCACCTGACGACTTTGTACATTATTATATTCGAATAATTTTTTAGAGTTACTATGCTTTGTTGATAAGAGGAGACATGACGAAGGGAGAATCGATACTGATACACTCGGCAGCGGAAGAAGTCGGACTCGCAGCAATTTTCATTTCGCTTAGTATGGAAGCAGTCGTTTTCGCCAGTGTTAGCAGCTCCAAAGAAAAAGAATTTCTCAAAAAACTATTTCCCAAACTTAATGATGAAAATATTGGTAAGTGAAGAAAAACCAGGTATGATGCCAAACGAATTACCTGAAAGTATACTAGAGATTTCTCTTGCCATTTCGGCCCTATACAGGGTGGAGCACCCCATACGACACGGTCCCTGTGAACCAAATCATTTATTTTTTCTGGAATTTCTCCATTCCATTATATGTATATTGAACAAGGCTGCAAAAAGAAATTATTTTATTATCTCAAAAGAGTTGTGTTTTTTCAAATGGAACACTCTGTATTTCGTTACACTTTTGAATACGTCAGGAAAAAATAATATAACCGTTTTGCTAAGTTTTGAAAACTATATGTATAGAAATAATCCTTTCAACTTCTGACCAACCATAAATGAGGTTTTGGGCTATTGATTCCGATAAAAACGGTTTTTCAATATTATACAGAATATACAGAAATCATTTGTCACTTTTTCAATTACGGACACAGATAACCATGTTATTTCAAATAGAACAATATAAAGTTCAATCATGTTCTACTTTCTTTTTGGGGTTCCCTATACCTAACCTAACAGTGTGACTGTTGGTTGTAAACTGTTAGATGTAGTTATCGAGCAAATAATAACGCTTCTTTAGTTATTTCATTAAATCTTATATTCCTTATTATCAACATTAGATGTATAAGTAACATCAAACCAAAATGACTATAACCAAATTCACAACAAAAAATCATAACATTCATTGATTTATATCAATAATCTTACAAAGAACCCGAATTCATCATTCAGTATACCGTCCTTCCCGTTCTATACAAAGTATAATCCTTTCATTCACAGACTTTGTGGCATTTTCAGTAAATATGAGATGGTATACTCTTTTTGTTTCAGATAACCCCATAGAAAAAAATCCACTGGATATAAGTCCCGTGAACTTGGTGGAAAATAATCTTCCCAATCTCATCCTAATACTTTGCCCCTGAACTGAAACACTGTTTCACTTCTACCGTTTGGTGGATCGGTGCCCCGTCGAGCTGATACCACAAAGTTCGTCTTATCACTTAGTGGCAGAGTATCCAAAACTTCAGACAACCGTTTTATAATGAAATTTCTGTATATGTCTGCGTTCAAATTTTCTCTAAAAAATATGATCCAATTATTTGGTTATGGAATAATCAACACCACACATTTGTCATAAATGAATATTGGTCACGGCACTCTATTACAGAATGGGGATTATTATTGGATCACCAGCGACAATTTTGGGAACTAACTGTTCCGTTCGACATGAAAGTTGCCTCGAAATTCGATATCATTTTCTGTCTCACATTAAAACCAAAATGAAAATCCTACTCGAATATCGAAATATTTCTTTGAGAGTGTGTATGAACTTTGGCTTATAGGGATGGAATTTATTTTTGTGCAAAATTCTCCTCACATTTTCTCTGCCAACCCCTGTATCTTCACTAATACTCCTAATATCAGTTTTTCCCACGGTACTGAAGAGAATATTTCTTCCTGGATGTCGCAACATTTCGATGTGATACATTCTCACCACACAAATGAAAGATTTTCACTTTGTCTTGTATGGATAACATTGTTCGTAAAACTCATTTGCGAATTATAAATGTACGAAAATCTGTACACAAAACAACTCGATTCATTAAACGCAATAATTTGACATTAGAGAAAATTTCATTTATACTACTACTACTTACTATTTTATTCCCGACATGTTGCATTAGTCTTGTGATGTTCAGATCACGAAATTTTATGTTTAGTACAAATCGCTAGAACAAAAGTCTTTTGAATAGTTATGAAACTGTAGATTAATGTGAAGTTTACAGAAAAGTATGATATTTCGGGTTAGTTTGTAACTAAATTATTGGTCACAAGAATAATCATACTGGATAACAATCTATTAAAAAAAGAATACGAGTGTAATAAGAATGAAGATACGTTTAATCAGAACGATAGAGAACTATTGTACCGATAACGACCGCTCCTAAAGACGATACGTGAATCTCGTGGTCGAAGTGAGGTATTTTTCAATAATAATAATAAATATGGAAGTGAAATACATTTTAAATAGACTGGTGGTCCCCTACGACGCGCGCCGGTAACCAGGGTGGATGACAAATTGACAAGGTCGTCAGTGTGATAATAGATGTGTGATCTTGTGTATCTTGTTATAACTATTAAAATTTGATTTATTCAATAATTTAATATATTTTTTCAATGACATGAATATTAATTTGAATTTTCAGGAATTGCCACAGACGGAAAAGTCGAGAATATGATAATGAAACGAACTAAAGGACAAGGCGTCGATTTGGTTCTGAATTTTTCAGCTGATTCATTTCAACCTTCCTTCGTATGTCTGGCTGATCGAGGACGATTCCTCCAAATTCACAAAGAAGATCTAGTTTTTGACACAGTAATTAATTCATATATTTTCTTGAGAAATTGTAGCTTCCAAGAAATCGATATGAATGATCTATTCCATTCGGAAGACGAGGAATGTCAAATCGTTCGTGACCTGATCATTGAAGGTATAGAAATAAATCAATTCACTCACCAATATAAGAAGACCGAACAACTCCAGGAGGTTCCTCAACAACTAATTCCAAAGAACAAAGTATGTTAAAAGTAATATAGCTTCAAGAGTTCTACGTCATTCCTTATTGAAAAACGCCTGCAAATTTGGGCAGGTCCATTCAGGTCCCACTTCCCACTCTTCCCACTCCTCTACTTTTGCCGTCATCCAGTCGACCAATCAGAAGCTACCGCACATACAGCGGGAAATTCAAATAAGTAGGTGGACAATGACTTTATATGCGCATTTCAAGGTCGCGCATCGTTGGTAAGTGTTTCGTAGAGACTTTCGTTAGTGGGAAAGTGGAAAGTGGGACACGTGTAATGTAATCGATACAGAGAAAGATGGAATGAGTATCGTAGAGATTCAAAAATCTTTATATCGCCAGAACGGATCTGCTGAAATTTGCATGCGTTTTTCCATAAGGAATGGCATCAAACCCTTGTAGCTATATTACCGTTGAAAACAAACATTTTTTCACTAGATATTTTTTACCTTTTATTTCTCGTGAAGTGAAACTTACATCCGCGCTTATGCATATCAGCATCGAATGACGAAATCTCTCAGAGTAACCTGAAATTTTAAGTTTTTGCTTTTATGCTACTACTAAACAATCAATCAGAATTGACTTCGAGATCAACTCCTGGAGTAGGCGTGCCTGTATATTCAGAAAAAAAATGTTATTTAAGGTATCAAAACGGGAGTTGTGAAACCTCTCCCCTCCACAGTCCACGAAGTATCAGATATGAAAAGTTCGACTGGAGTGTCTCCCTATAAAAAGCATGAAGGAAAAGCTCTACTCAGAATCGATCACGACAAATTAGATACCGTCGAAATAATTGAAACTGGCACACATCCTTCAAATTTGAAATTGGATTCTGAAAAATCCTATGTAATAATAGGGGGTCTAGGCGACTGGGGCCTTGAACTAGCAGATTGGTTGATAGAACGAGGAGCAACGAAAATAGTCTTAAACTCTGAAGTGACCGTATTCAACGCGTACCAGGGATTATGTTTGAGAAGATGGTCCAGGAACAAAGATGTTGTTGTGAAAGTGACTACTTTCCACATTAGTAATGCAAAGATGGTTGAGGATTTAGTGCTGGAGGCACGGAAATTGGGACCCGTTGGAGGTATGTGAAATATTCAGATTTTGAGTTATATTTCATTGTGACAGCATGTATTTCACTATAACATATGGACTGAAAAGTCCCGGGTCTAAGAAAAACCGCATTTTTTTGTTCAAAATTTGCTAAATTCATCAACGTTATCTCCATCAAGAGCCACACAAACATTCCAACGCTGCTCTACCATTTCAATATCACTTTTGTAGAACGATTTATCATTTTCCCCAAAATAGGCCACAGTTTCAGTAATAACCTTTTCATTGAGCGGAAATTCTCACCGGTGAGCATATCTTTGAGGTCTGCGAACAGAAAAAAGTCGCTGGAGGCTAAAATCCAGAGAAAACGGTGGATGCGGAATCAATTTGAAGCCTAATTGATGCAATGTTGCCATTGTTCTGATTGATTTGTGACACGGGGCGTCGTCTTGGTGCAACAATTTTCTTTATTGCCATATGCGGTCGTTTCTTTGCAACTACAAACTCCAAACGCTCCAACAACGTTATCTAATATTCACTGTTGATGGTATTTCCCTTATCAAGATGAATATTATTGATGAATATTACACCACGCATATCAAAAAATACATAGTTCATAACCTTTCCAGCCGATGGTTGTGCTTTCGGCCACTTTGAATTAGGTTCACCAGTTGCTCTCCACTCGGATGCCGATAGTTTTGATTCCGGAGTAAAGTGATAGATCCATATTTCATCCATTGTCAAATATCGACGCAATCCGGTTTGTTACGTTTGAACATAGCCAAACACTGGTTAGAAGCATCAAAAAGTTCTTGTTTTTGGTCAACAGTAAGCTCGCACGCCACACACTTTGAACAGAGCTTTCTCATAGTCAAATCTTTGTGCAATATGTAACACGTTCTTTTGATATTTTCACAATGTCAGGTAACACACGTATCATTACACATTCAACACGATTTTGTGGATTTTTTTATGTTTTCTGGTGTTGCTGCCTCATTTGAACCACGTTTGAAGTCAGCAAACCAACGTTCAATTATTGTTTTTGATGGAGCGGAGAAGCCATTGCTTTGCTTAAACGGTATTTTATCCATCAAGCAGCAGTGTGAAATCAAAACACAAAATTGTTTTTGATCCATTGTTTTGAAAATAACAAAAGTAATATCACGCTTAGCATAATTGGCAAACTTATGAGTAGAATGTCATGAAATATCAACAGCTTTCTTATGAATGTTGGTACTAACTGATAAAACGGTGAATGCCATAAGACTATCGCCATCTATGTGTTGAGCTCAAAACTTTTTAGCCTAGGATGGCGCAGGTAAAACATATGGATAGTCTGGTAAAAATGTCATGTTAAAGTAGCGCTGAAATAATTGTGTGGCTTCTGATGGAGATTACGTTGATGAAAAAAGCCAAATTTTGAACAGGCCCGGGGACTTTTCAGCCCATTTAACAGAGTATTGTGACGTCCGAAGATGCTATCATATAGCGAAACACATGTCACGGTTTTTTAACTTTCGAGTGAAAATCCCACATTGACGTGTGTTTTTTGATACGTTTTAATGTACATAACATAATGTACATAATGTTCATTTTCAAACACACTTTGTTCGAACAGGTGTTTTTAGCGTGTCTCCAATCCAGGAAGTTACAAATACTCTCAACAACGCAGAGAGGAGCTTTCAGGAAGTATTCAAAAGCGAAGTTGAATGCGCTAAAAACTTAGACACAGTCACCCGCAATCATTGTCCAGATCTTGAACACTTTCTATTGATTTCTTTGTCGACATGTGGAAGAGAATCTTTCGGCCAGAAAGTTTATGGAATGCTAGGTTCTATTCTGGACCGTTTGTGTGAAAAGAGGAAACACGACAAATTTCCAGGACTATCCATTCAATGGGGTGCAGTAGATGTCCATGTTTCAGCAGAAAGTGAATCGAAGGTAATGATTACTGATTTCAATACGAGTGTAAGTGTATTCATAATTATCAATAAACAAACGAAAATAAAATTTTAGGATCAGAAAACTCCCTTTTGATCCCACGTTGTAAAATTTGTTGTGGGATATCCGATTGATTAGTAATTTTTTTGGAATTTCTCTATTATGGTTATTTGTCTATATGCCTAGTTATTACAATAATGCCCAATAGATTTTGAAATTATTTTCGTTTTTAAATACGTGCATCAAAATACTGTGAATCTTGAAACAAGCACCTTTCCCAATCACCAGAACTTCATTACTCTTCTCGACGCCCGTTCCACCAACGAAGTTGGCGCCCTGAGGAGATGGAGATGACTGGAAAAAATAGTTTTCTTCATCTCCTGAAGATGCCAACTTGTTTGTAGAAACAGGCGATTAGAATAGTACTGAAATACTGCGATCGTCACGCTCGTCGCATAGTATCATATCCATTGTCGAAGGAAATAAACAGTTTTAAACCTATCAATGCACAAAAATTATCGATTTGAATACTCAAACAAAATGACTTCATTTGTATTCTTATAATCAGGTTGTCTTTGAAGCATTTATGGATTAGTCTAGTGACCTCAAGACTGACATCTGGAAATGCTATGAACGACTCGAGAATTCAAAGAAATGAAATGAAATGACTCTGTACTGGGTGCCAAGATACTGATATAAATCACAAACAACAAAAAATCTAATGATTGTGTGAGACATAAATCATCAATTCCATGTATGTACTTGCTAACCAGCTGTGTGACAGATAAGAAAATATTTCAATGAATAAACATATACTGAAAAAAATACCTGAGCTACTCAACGGAAAAACAAAAGTTTCTACACGAAACTTCGATTACAAGCAATGCTACAAAAAGTATAGACAAACAAAACTATATCCAGAAACATATGAGAAGACTAGTCACTCTCTTCCAGAGATTACAGCGCAAAAAAGTTCGCAAATGATTGCCGTTTCTAGAGAGCAATTCCAGCCAAAAACCAACTCAAATGAGTCGGCATTTGAATTTAGAATCTAACCACCATCAATCTACCAAGAGAGAAATCGTTAAGACCCTAAATGATCGTGAAATCCGGCTCTGTAACACTGTGCTGGTAGACAAACTTTGAATAGGAGACAAGAGCCCCACATGTAGGAAAAGCCATCACAACCATTCCTTGCGTCAAAGGCTATCGAAGACGATAATAAAAATCGGGTCTAAAGACAACTTTAGAACCTGCTACAGATCTAGAAACATAATCCATGGCAGCCTCCCAAAAACCAAGCTGGGTAGCGAACAACGACTCCAAGTACTACATTTTCGGATTACCATGTGAGTGAAACAAGTCCTTCATTGATGGAACCAACAGATCGTTGAAAGTATGTATTGGCGAGCATAAAAAATTGGTCGAAGGCTGAAATTTTTCACAGGGAAAAAACAGTGGTTTGGAAAGAGTTCGGGAAACTGCATACTAGTGTAACAAAGAGGCATTTAGCCAGGCCAGTGTAGAGATACGCAACGTATGGAAATATATTCATGCAATAAAATGGTTTTCATTTTTGGAATTTAGGTCTTAAATTTTGGTTCTATGAACTTCATGTAACTAACGTGACTTTTCATTTTATTTTCAGATTGCACCAGTCAAATGGATTCCACAGCATGTCACAGCCTGCTTGAATGCCATAGAAAAATTTATTGGAAAGAAATCATCAGTTGGTTCCAGTTTATTAGTGTCAGAACTTGAATGATAACTAGATTTAGGGATGTACCTGGAAAAGAAAATCAAATGGATTCACTCAAATCGTCTTTGAATTTTAATTAACGATTCCAGAAAGTTTATTTGTTATGAAATATGATTGTACTTTCAAAATGAATATATTGAACCACTAAATATTTCAGAAAATTTTAATACCAACGTTTTCAGGAGAACCTTCGATGTATAGGGTGCTCATGTAATAGGTTGCACCCAATGAGAGATTCTGTCGGCAGCATTGTAATAGAGAGCAAATGAGCGATAACGCCTGATTGAAAATTAAACTGTAATAATGACTATAAAGGTTATAATAATTATCACCTACGGAATGACGTTTACGGTATCAGCGAAACAAATATGTTGTCTCCTCTCTACTCTCGATTCTTGAGATTATGTTGGCTTACCGCACGAAGGCAGAAGTTTTAGCAGGACAAATGCAGAAGGATGTCATTCTTGGCAAAAATGAACATGAAACGCCACTGAAGTTCAAAGAACTCGTGTGATACATTGAATAATAAGATACGATAACAAACAAAAGTTGAAAATACAACTATTGTCATACATAAACAAAACAAAAATCTGTATATGTAAATAACCGTATATCAACAATTTCGTCGTGATTCTGTATGCTGTCTTAAACGGGTAGAGTTGAGGTACAAAAGTTTGGATCTATCGGAGGCTTGGACTTCCAATAACCCACCATCAAAAAGTTATTATTATGTGAAATGTTATTTTAAGATAGACAAATTACCATTAAAAGGAACTAATTTATGATGCAAACAGGAACTTTAAATTTTTATTCTACCTTCGACAATCTTTTTTGAGTCACCCGGTATATAATTTTGATAAAATGTTGTTAACGTTCAACTATGTCTTTTGAAAAATATAACAACCTGAACGATTATGTCTTGCCTCTTGATTATATCCTGGGTACGCCCTAGAACAAGTTTTCGTTATTATTTTTTCAGGCTATAAAGAGTGGAAAGTAGTCCTTTCTCAGACGATATGATACTCTGTCACTAGAGCAACTGATGATAATGATGAAAATACGGATCTATTAAAAAACAAACAGAAAAAGACTTTAAGGGAAAAAAATTGTTTTCTCTAAATATTGATTGAGAATGCAACACATTTTCATTTAGGAAATTATAAGTTGCTTGTGATGAGTGTGCACCATCTAGATTTCATAATTCGAATGTTGAATTCGAAGCAAACACTTACATCAACTTATTAGTCACCAATATCACAAATATTCAACATTCAACTACCAGTTGTTCAAAACCCCGTACTTTATGCTTCGATTAAACTAAGTCAGCATTTCATAATTACTATATAGTGGGTCATGAAAAAAATCAATGAGTATGGGTAAGTTTAACGACTGTGTCTTGGAATGTGTACAGCTTTCTAGGAACGGAAAATCATATTCAGAATTGGTAAATCGAACGTTGATGTTTTGAAGTGATCACCCCAACGGAAATGTTTCCATTCGAAAAAAACTATTGTTATTTATATAATAGGAAGAGTTTGAGCGATTGCTTTATTTTCTCTTACTCTTGTATTGACATCAGCGCCCCCTTGTGGAAATATGAATGTGGAATGCGAATTTAAAAGGTTCAGAGATAACGAAGGCTCAGAAAACATCATGAAGAGCATTTGATCATGAAATCGTAAAATAACTCCTGGTCAAATTCACCCTACAGTTAATCGAGTGGAGCAAAGATCGGACCACAGATACGTAGGCCAAATAAGAAGAAGAAATTCATTCTATGGCAAATGACATAACCTCAAAAAACATAGTGTTTTCAAAACAAAACGTAAGTTTATGAAGAATATCCTCATTCTGGCAGAAAAATATGAGTTTCGATGGATACAAAGATGAAATTCTCGAAGGTGATACTGTCATTCTATACCTCACAATCACACAAGTATACAGCATAAAAGCGGAACCCAAAATTCAAAACAAAAAAGGCGACCTAGTGGAAAATGTATTTCAAACACCTTATGGGGCTTTGAAATGTGCAGAACTCATTGGAAAGAGTTTCGGGACAAAAATTTCTCTCAGTAAGGGATGGGGGTATGTACTACAACCTACACCAGAACTGTGGACTCTTACTCTACCACATCGAACTCAAATTATATACACTCCAGATATAAGTATGATAATTTTGCAGCTAGAATTGTCCCCTGGTAGTGTAGTGGTAGAGAGTGGCACAGGTAGTGGTTCTCTTTCACATGCGCTTATCAGAGCTGTGAAACCTCATGGTCACCTCCACACTTTCGACTTTCATGAAATACGCTCTCAAACTGCGACAGAAGAATTCAAAGACCATGGTTTATCGAGTTACGTGACAGCCTATCACAGGGACGTATGCGAAGATGGATTCGGGGAGCATTTAGATAATAAAGCTGATGCGGTATTTTTGGATTTACCACATCCATGGTTGGCGATTCCTCATGCTTTGAAGACATTGAAAAGTAGCGGAGGTAGGTTGTGTTCTTTTTCACCATGTATCGAACAAGTAGAGAAAACTTCCTTGATGCTTCTCAAGCTGGGCTTTCAAGAAGTGCAAACGATGGAGGTGTTGCAGACACAGTATGCAGTTCAGCAAAGATCAGTTCCAGTAGTAAACTTAGATTTTGTCAAGAGTGAGAAGGACGGTAGTGAAACTGTGAAAAAAGAAAGAGAGGTGGTCAAGACAGTGTGTGCTATTCCACCAGCAAGTTTACCGGGTCATACAGGGTATCTTACATTTGCAACTTTACCTCCAATATGGTCTAGGAAACTCCAAATCAGTTTAAATGAGGACGATATGTTGAAAGATGACTGAATAAAAAATTATGAATTCATTGTCAGTTTTACTGAAGCCAATTGTTCATTTTAACTTCATACACAAAAAAATGTTCATGATCCTCTAATCCAAAGTCCAGTATAAATAAATAATATTGATAAGGATGTAATCACTGAAATAAATTGAAATACATAACTCGCTAATAAACTATAAAATGGAAAATCACAATATGTTATAAATGATTGTTGAACATGAATAGATTCAATTGATCTAAAGTGATTGCTTGAGCATCCTTCATATTATTGACGAGGATTACATTCTCAGTAAGGGCGACTTGTAAACTCTTCGAAGAAAATAAACGTCCTACCTAGATTTTTCTTGAAAATTTTCATTTATTGATAACCCACTGTACAACAATAAGGCCATGGACTTTGTTTGATGATGATAGTTGCTATTGTATCTAGTATTTCAACAGTTATTCCTATAAAATCGCGATTTAGGCTATAGAGTAAATCTAGTTACAAAAATAAACAGTCAATGAAATTTGCCATCATCGACTCTTCTGTATGAAAGATATTTAATATGATATTTTGCTAGTTTGGTAGGAAGACATCATTTCACCATCAATTGCAAAGTGGGACAACATGTGAAATCAGCCATACCATTATTAAAGACCTGGAAGATCTATCTATTGGTGGAGAATCCAAAATGTTCTGAGGGGAATTTTATTTGATGCTTGTACAGAATTGTTTCCTTTGAGTATGAGGGCTATGAATCTCCAACATTACTCAGATAACATGATATTGTCAACCATTGAGGCAACATTCGTTCCCATCACTTTGTTGACTACCGAAATGACGGTTAAAGCGGCCATCTAATAATATGGTCATAAATCCTATAGAGCATCTATCAGAAAAATCGCCAAACGAAAAAGATTCAAAGTCGTAGATCCCCATGTTGTAGACAACCAACTCATAGAGAGAGTTATTGAAAAATGGTCCACACAATATATGTGTTGACCCAGATTACATTTATTATGATTTAGTGTTTTTATTTTAATTATGCTAGCCTAATTTTGCATTTCCTGCCCAAACTAATTTTTAAGGAAACAATTAATAAATGAAGGTCATGTTTGACTAATTGATGTTCAATAATATTGAATATAGGATAAAGAAAATAACTTTTGTCTAATTTCTACTACGATTTTTACTTGTTATAATCGGTTTCAGTTTATTAAATCCTTTCAAGTAGGTGAACTGTTTTCAAGTTGAATAAAAAAAATCGTATAAGAAATTAGACAAAAGTTATTTTCTATATTCAATATACATTTCTACTAAATGAATAGATCATCAAGCAAACAAGCATTATTATTTTAATATAAAATTGGTTTTAATTCGTTTCTATATTGTAAATATTTGGTTTGATGAAAGTATAGTGTGACCATTTTGTCAAAAAGTTAATTTTTTTCAATAAACTCGACAAAATATTCTTGAAGCACCTTCTCTATTACAAATTATTTCTACTTTGAATGAGCTGGGTAGTTTCGTTTCCCCCCTATTCCAAATGCTAAACTAACAAATATGTATAAAGCCAGTGGGCATACTTAAAGACTGGCTATTAATCAAATCATCTGAATGAACAATTCGTTCAGGCCAGCCTCAACTCCTTACACCAGCCAATCTTCAAGTATGCCCACAAACTATATGTAAAAAATGTTTTTCCTTACACGAGGAATTGGGCAAATTTCGGATATGCGATTGATTACCTCGTTCACAGGCAGATGGGGCTATGACAAACCTGTTGTTTGTTGTAGTTCGAGAAATGATTTTCAATTATAGAAAATCATCGACTTCATGTTGATGATTGACACTACCTTGCACTGACGAGTGGCAAAACATCCCGAAAGCGGTCTGTAAATGTGTTCCAATAATTGAAAATCTATTGCGGCCAGTTGTATCGCCAACAACATATGCAGGAATAACTTCAGTGACGAATCCTGCACTGACACCTGTCGGATATAATCCAACGCCCTTCGTGGTATTAGCCAGGAGAGTAGTTGTTTTCTGATAAGTGTCAGTCCATTAACCGACAGTGTAAGGAGTTGAGACTGGCCTGGACGAATTGTTCCTGTGGATGATTTAATTATGCTTTGTAGGTATAAATTGTGAGATGTCTCAAGAATTGAAACAATATTTGAGGACAGCTGCATATCAAATTGAATTTACTCAACTTTTAATGGGCTCACATAATTCTATTTTTTATTTGAAAATAACCGCATCAACCTTATGGTTATTAGCGGCGGAAAAAATATTTACAAGCAGTTTCTATATTGATTTCCTGCGATTCCTTCGATATTTTGCACATTTCCCATTTTAACGAACCTTTTTCCTGAAGTACGAAAAATCACTCACTAGCAGCGCTAGAAGGGACAAACACTGCCTAATCCTCAAATAAACAATTAAAAATTAATATAATATAATAAAAAGAATATGTTTAACAGAAGAAAATGTTCCTGGAGCAAAACTAAAATTTGCAATTGTAAAGGATAACAATGTTGTAACATTAAAACGTTAGCTTGCATGCTGTAATTTGAAAGTAACTGGAAAAAAAGTTAATTAATAGACAGGTTAGTATACAGACTCTAATGAAAGAGTAGCTGTAGATTCAAACTGTAATAAAAGAAATTTAAAATAATTATGAATTTCAGACTTATTTCCGAGTGAAATATGAATCAAATATAGATGGTAATGAAATAAATTTAATTAAATATAATGAATATAATTTAATAAACGATTGAGGTTATATCTCATTCTAATCAATAGTAATCAACTATGAAAAATTTACTATTCATGTCATGTTTAGAACATACATATGAATATTTATTTATTTTTGCACTGTTAAATTCACTCTCCTCGAAGCATGTATCCATTTCTTACACCTAACCTCATTATTATAAGGTTTTATAAATGGTATAAAAAACACATTTTCTTCCGGATATCGATTATCCGACGTACAATGCGCAAAACAGCAATGCTTTGTTGGCATTATACTAGCACAAAATAATGTTTTATATCAGATTTATATTTTTAAATAATGAAATAACAAATTAATTAAATACTGTTTTACATGTAAATAGTTTGTAAATAGTTTATTGTTTGTCCCTACTACTATTGGATTCGGATTTCTGGTTCATATACTGTCCTGTGTGAGTGGGTTTTCGATATACAGATGTTTCCCACTTAGTATCGGTCCTCTTCACCAATACGTCTAATGCCGGTCCCAGACGCTACGCACTTCGGCGAAGTTTCGCTATGTCCAACACTTCGCGTAGGGTCTGGGAAAGTCACTTCGGCCAATCTTCCCACTTCGACGTAGTACATAGTTTTTCCTGCTGATTGTCGGTAAAATAGCCCGAATCAAAAGACGCGAAGTTCGGCGAAGTGCGTTCCGTGACAGCCCCCAAACGCTGCGTTGCTCCTTTGTTAATATTTTGTCTAATCAGTGCAGTATCAACTTGTGCTTGAGTGAGTAGGTAGTAATGGAGTGGAACAACGAACTACCAAATGAATTTTTGGATCTCTATCAAAAAAAGGACATACTTTGGAATCCCAAAAATCCAAACCAGAAAAATCAAAATTTAATTCACGATGCGTGGAAAACCATTGAATCTTGTTTTAGTGCATATTGTTCAATAAATGAACTTAAAAAGATTTGTTGCTTGTTTGATTGTTGCTCATATTCCGCCAGCAACTAAGCAAGGTGAAGGCCAGTACGAAATCAGGTGCTGGTTTTGATGATATA
>WOGP01002845.1:0-16027 GCA_015342065.1 Leptinotarsa undecemlineata | reverse complement strand
CTAACAATCTAAAATTTGCCATAGACGAACTATACAACCAGGCCCTGGTGCATTTTTGTGCAGTTGCCACTTTGTTGATGGAAACAAAAATAATGGACCCACATTGTTTTCACACAATACAATTACACAATACACAATTTAAGTTTTCTTCTCCAGAAAGAAGAAACATTTGAATGGAATGAAACATTTATGTACTTGTTGCACGTTTTCGTTATCCAAGTTAGCATCTTCAGAAGTGAAATTGATATAAAACATCAATTAATAAGATGCTAATTTGGTTACTGAAACGTGCATCGAGTACAAGTATGGTGTATGGGAAATTGAGCTCTGATTAATAGGTTTTATTAAAGGGCGATTATAATCTGGTATGATCCTTAACTAGGGATTACCTTATTTTTATCAGCATATCTCATTTGTTGAATATCACCATCCAATTCTTAAAAAATTATGCACCACTTCTGTCAATAATAACCGCTTTGTTTCATAATACTCCACAGTGTGGAACAGGGTAGAAATTGAAAAAGAAAGTCGATCATTAAAATCAGAAACACAATAAAATGTTTTCTGTATCAAATATTGTTTGAATTTGTTCTTGAACTTGTATTTGGAGTCGTCTAAATCCCAAATATGATCAAATTCAGTTTGAAATTATGTATGAACTCGCTTGAATAGAAAAATTGACCAATCAGATTAAAAGAAACCATGCTCAACAAGCGACTCACAAACGTAAGTAACTGAAACTCTCAAATAAAAATGCAGTTGATTGTAAAAAATGTATTAGTGGTACCTACACACAAACATACACGCATGCATGTATGTTTGTGTATTTATAGTATCTTTCACAGATAAGTAATTTGTTCACAAAAAGAAAGGAGGGTTTCTTCTAAAACAACTACTCCTAAAGGCTTTATATTATATAGAAATAACTTTTACTTGAACAGTTTGTATATTATTATTTACATATGTACCGTGAATCGATCAGATAACATTTATAAGATTACATATCATCTAAGTATGTAGTGTACAGAAAAGTATAGTGTAATTCTTAAATACCTATATTCATTCAACCTTGGAAATCTGTATGTAATCTAGTAACCCAGACAAATTTGTTTTTGCAAATGACAGCTATTCAGAGAGCTTCATCTAATAAAGAAGATTTTTGTTACCTATTTTCAATGATTTGGTGAAGTAGAAGTTGAACACAGTTTCATTCAAACAAAATAATAAGTTTTTGAAAGTTATATTAACTATCATAGATTCTTTAAATATTATGTAAAATGTTTTTTAAATTTAATGTCAACAATTTGATACCAAAATTGAACTTGACAGGTCCACTGCTTTTCAACATAGCCGACATAGCAACGCGCAGTATATGCGCGAACTTTTCCAACCAAAGGGAGTGTCCATGCTGATTGTTAGGTATGCTGTGGTTCGGGCCAGTTCAGGTTTTCCCACGGAAACTTTCCCGTGTTATTCGCTGATTTCTCGATTTCTATGGCGATTTGCCGATGCTTGTTTTGCCTTCTGCTGTGGTTTATTTGTTCTTAGTGCGTTCAACAGTTCAATGACAAATATTGTATTGTGTTACACCTATCGAAAGTGATTATTTTAAACAATATGGCAAGTACCAGTAAATGCAACTTGATACACGAAAGCGATTTTAGAGCCTCTAATTCTGAAAAAGATTCTAAGAAATTAAAGTTCAATAATGTTAATAGGTGAGAGAATAGGCCTCAAAAATATAGGGGTGAATGGGAAAGTATTCCTGATTTCAGGATTTCAGCATTTCAAAGGATGGTTAAAATCTGTTGAAGGTTAAGATCTGTTTATGTGAAGTTATCCGTATGTGTATGTCCCAGATTGTAATATATTATGGAAATAATAGTTTGAGGAGATTTCAAGGGTGCCCTGAATATAATAGAAACGCAACATTTCTAATTTATCAATGTCTCATCTTATAATTTCTTAAAAAATTTTTGCAGAGTATGAAAGTGTTAAAAATAAAAACTGATATTTTTGACATATTTTTTCTTATATCTTCGTAATGTAGCATATTATTCATATATGTCATGTACAAGATCAAATCAGTGCCGTAGGAGAGGGTGTGAAAAATTAAAAATTAATTTCTTTGACATGCAACGATTATCCACTATCAGCTGAGATATAAGAAAAAAATATGTCAAAAAATTTAAGTTTTTATTTTTTATACCCTCCCCGACAGCACAGCAAATTGATTTGGTCTTGTACGTGACATCTATGAATAATGTGCTACATTACAGTGAGAAATTGATCAGCAAAAATATGTCAAAAAAATGTAAGTTTTTATTTTTTACACCCTCTCCGACGGCACTGCAAATGGGTTTTATTTTGTACATGATATCTATGAATAATGTGCTACATTACAATGAAAAATCCATCAACGGTCATCCACTATTAACCGAGATATAAGCAAAAATATATCAAAAAATTTCATTTTTTATTATTAACACCCTCTCCGACGGCACTGCAAAATGATTTGATCTTGTACTTGATATTTATGAATAATGTGCTACATTACAGTGAAAAATTCATCAACGATCATCCACTATTAACGGAGATATAAGAAAAAATATGTCAAAAATATCAGTTTTTGTTTTTTCCATTTTTCATACTCTGCAAAATGTTTTCAAGAAGTTAAAAGATAATATATTGATAAATTAGGAATCTTTCGTTTCTATTACATTCAGGGCACCTTCAAAATCTCCTCAAACTGTTATTTCCATAATATGTTACAATCTGAGGCATACAAAAGCGTGGCTAGGAATTGGAATTATGTGAAACTTAGCAACAGTGGACGGATATTCTCCTCTATCCTGCTGTCGATGGTCTACACGTCAAAAAGGGTGGCTAGAAAAGCGTGGATAACTTCACATAGTGTTTATGTGTAGTGTGTAGTGGATGATCGTTGATAAAGTTTTCACTGTAATGTAGCACATTATTCATGGATATCACGTACAAGATCAAATCAATTTGCAGTGCAGCCGGGGAAAGTGTAAAAAATAAAACCTAAATTTTTTTGACATATTCATTTTGAAAGGTTTCAATGCCCCCTACTCTGCCGTCAACTTTCAATGGAATTATTTGCTACATTGAAAGTGGACGTTACCCAGCAAGAACCACGTGGTGTCTCATTAAAATGCGACGTAGTTGATGTGGAAAAGACAGTATTTTTGGGAGAGAGAGAGCGCGAGAGCGATATGAAAAAATGAAGGTGTCGCTTCAAAGGATGAAAATAAAATTGCAGAGGCCTAGTTTCATGGCCCTAAAAAAATTGAAATTCATGTTGAAAAATCACCCATAAAAACAATCATGACACAAGAATTATGCTAGAGTATATGAAATTCAAGATTTTGGTTAATGAAAATTTCGATGTAAAGCATTATAATGACAATTTCGATAGATCATGTAAAATAATTATTAAATGTCAGTTTTTGATAAATTTGATAAATTGTCTGCAAATCTTTAGCACAATTCCTGTGTAAAGTAAAAAGTCAAGAAATAACTTAGATCTGGTATCACTTGTATTGTTTCAGCTGTAGGAAAAAATAACCTACAGCACTACCCAAAACTTCAAAAATAAACAAAATAAATATGAAAAACTCAACAAACATAAACTCTAATAAAAAATAAACGTATTCAAAAATGAATATAACTTAATATTCTTAAAACCTCAAATTAAATCAACATTCTTCGAAATGAACATATCTTAGTATGTTCAAACTCGATAATAAATAAAATAAACATTATTCAAAAATAAACATAATTCACATAAAGAAAATAAATAATGGCAACTCAATATGCTAAACATAAAGGACAAATACCAAGTTTGTGTCGAAGACTGTCTTTCCTTGAATCATATTCAGAAATATCGATACATTTCGTATGACTTATACTTATCCTCTGACAACTGCTGCATGTTACTTCAAAAGATAATTGTGACACTTCATTTCCGCAAAACAAACATTTGTCACTTATATCATTCCATTTAATAAATCTAGGTGTGACTACTGCCCCTGAAAGAACTGGAAGCATAATAAAATTAAAAAAACTGTTCAATTTAGGTAACATATTATCCCAAAAAAGTTTATTTCTATATATTCGTTCTACTTTAATACCCTTAAATGTCCAAATTACCAAATCACACCAACACCTGTCAGTTATCTCAAGAAGCCCTTGAATCTGATATTGATATTTATGATTTTTCAAAAGAAGTCCAGAACGTTTATCACAAAAGGTTATTTTACCAAGAAAGCATGCCTCATTGGGATTCAAATTTCTACATGAATAAGGACATTTAACCTCAACCAAACCATCATTACCCATTAACCCATCTGGAGATCCAGCAATGAACTGATATTCTTTATGAATTAATAAACCAGAAAAATCACACTTACTGCTAGTTGATGCCTCATATTCACTAATTGCTTTCTTCTCAAATTTAATGCCATGACTGATTGCTACATGAGATTTAATATTTATTGGATTCGAAATGCGCTTAAATATATTTATCAAGCTATCATCACTTTTACTTAGACAAATATTTCCAAAATTAGATGCAGTAACTCGAATGCCCCTTTAAACCACAATTTAGAAAGTCTCTGATCTCTGTTACTTTTCTCAATTTTGATTAATTCTTGAAAAGATTTTCTATAATTCTCATCAAAATATTCAGAGCATAAGTTTTCATACCCCATATCCATTTTTGAAGACGTATCTACTTGAATTTTGGTACAAAATTTACAAAAAAAATCATCATTCAAAGATGTCTGAAAGTCTTCGATACATACTATATGCACCCAACCATCACATTTGTCGCATTGCACCCAATCAGCCTGGAATTCCAACTGTCCCCTTTTACAATACATGCATAAATCTGGATTGGAATTTTGTGACTGTTGTGATTGAGAATTTTTAAGTGCCTGTTTGAGTGATGTTCCTAAAAAGTTTTTTTTAATCAACTTTTCTTTTTTTTGCCAGAATTCTTGGGAAGCAAGTCCTTTATTGAAGTCTTCAATTTGAGGTCTGCAACATTTTGTTTTGGGAATACGAAAATGACATTCTTTGAAAGTAAACAATACATATTTTCTAATTTTTCTGATTATTCTACTACATTTTTGCCTCATAACTCCCTTAGCAAGAGTATTTTTCACAATACCGAACCATCTTTCAACTGCAGCATTACTTAGCCTTTCTTTATTATTTAAAAGAACACCACTCCAAAGAGGGGTAAACGGAATGTAAGCTCTGAAAAAATTATCAAAAAATTTTAAATTGCTGTATTCATTAATACAAGTGACATTATCTATATTATTATTAAGAGAGATTTTGACTACAAGTTGTTTAAAATATTGGCAAAACAGAGTGTCTTCGAATAGTTTTATTTCATCATCAATTGAATAATCAACAAGTTTAACGTTACTATCACTCAGAGCATTCGAACAAGATATTTTTAATAAATTTTGGAAGGCATTTTTGAATATAGAACTCTTTGTATTACAATGGATTAAGATATAGAAGTTTTTAAACCAAGCACAAAAAATTTCCCAATCATTAATATTATATGCAGAGGCTATGATTTCTTTCATATGTTTTCGTACTATATTATCTTTATAATGGATATCAACATCACGAGCCATCAATTTAAACATATGGAAACAGTATATATGTAACTGAATTTTATTAGAGGGAAACGCAATCTTATCATTTACACAATGAAAAGTCATATTTATGTATTTCTTCAAATCAAGGTTATTGAAAGAAATACAAGCAGCATTTAAAAGAGCAAAACTGAAATCAGTTACAACTTTTTTAAATACTGGCCATTTATTGTTAATTACACAAAACGACCTGAACTTCAAAAGCCATGCACCTATGCTGCCACCATCATGTTCACATGAAACAATTTCCACTACAGGACAGAACCTGTCTTGATTCCCGTATTTGAATAACCCCTGCATAATAATACACTTTTTTGTCACTGTTATCAGGACGACGTACTATGCTTCCAGTAGCATCAAGATGCAGAACTGTAACTTCACGAAGAGAAAGCAGAGCTAATTGTTCAGTACTATATATAAAATCATGAAATGGAATACCTGTAGACTGAATATAATTGGGGTGATCTCTTTGCATTTCAATCATATCAATGAGATCATCATCATGCCTATCATTTTTGGCAAAAGCTTCACAACGTGCTTTCCTATAAACGGCATCTGATTTGACTTCATCCAAGTTACATTTTTCCAAAGATTCATAATTTAAACTTAATACATCATTTTGACGCTGTTCCAAAGCCTTAACATTCAACAAGTCTCTTTTTATCAATTTTCGGTTGATTCCTCTTAATTGAGTTGATAAATTTGTTAAATGGTTGAAGTCTCTACCTGAACTGAATATCTCAACCCTATGTGATGGATAGTTCATTTTTGAAACGTTTCTGATATATAAAATAAATTTTTTACAGAAATTATGTGCACAATATGCATATATTTTAATTGAATCAGTTTTTTTTAAATACCGGTTGTGTTTGAAATACAATTTACAAGTGTTATTAACTGAAACAATATGTTTATTGATAACTAATGGATATTTTTCCTGAATTAATTTTTTATCTTTACATATTACAGAAAATTCTGTCTGGGTTGAAATAAAAACACCCTCTTTGAAAGTACAGTTTTTGTAAGTTGAA
Source organism: Leptinotarsa undecemlineata (assembly GCA_015342065.1). Classification (NCBI taxonomy): domain Eukaryota; kingdom Metazoa; phylum Arthropoda; class Insecta; order Coleoptera; family Chrysomelidae; genus Leptinotarsa; species Leptinotarsa undecemlineata. Next base: position 9,300 of record WOGP01002845.1, on the reverse strand, counting down.
GTTTTATAATTAATATTTTTCACATTTTCAGAACCTTTTGGCATTATTCCATGAGTTTTAATCACCTTTTCGCGGATACTTTCAATAAGGGGAGATACTTCACAGAAATCAGAACTAATTTCCTATTTATTTTCGAAAAAAGTACTTATTGAAGTTTCACATGGACGAGAAACAGAATAAGATTCGTTATTTGATTTTGTTGAATTTTGAAATGAAATATTTGTGTTCAATGGTTGAGGAGAAGAAATGTTTTCTTTGATATTATCCGGTGTGGAATGCAATTTATTTTTAGATAAAGTATTACAGAAAGTTTCGTTATCACTTAATGCTGACACATTCTCTTCTGGTATATATTTCACCCCAATTTTGTCACTGTTTCGACGTACAAAATAGAAAATTTTTCTACGGTTTTTCTCCGTGTTTTTTTAAGTTGAGGTATTGACAGATTTTGGAATAAATTGATTTTTCGGAATAATATGTTTCACATAAAAGATTTTCTTTAGAAATCCCGTTTTTCAGAAGTATACTGTTAAAAATAGATAATTTTATTTTTTTTATTACTCTTAGTAAAGTTTCTTCCAATATGCTTATCATCCTCATAAAGTTTTTCATATTTTAGATGCCCTTTTAACAGTTCACTGATTTTACCTGTATCGCGACGAAAAACATTATAAATATCTGTACGACTTCTCGCAGTGTCGACAGAAAAAACGAACAAAGATGAATTTCTGATGATTAAGTCGTTACTTTTAAGAGTTTGCAGATAAATAAAGGGAACATGCGGAAAATTATCGTTGAGATATTCAGCTAGTTTAACTACTGGAAACTTAGTAGGTCTTCCTGTCATATTGTTGTAATAAAGTGTAATAATTAAAATGAATTTAAATTGTTCTAACTCACCATTTAACGTTGCTCATCTGTTGGAGGTTACATTTCATATTATTCCATTCCCGCCGGAAAAATGACAGGAGACACAAAACTATCAGTTTCACTAATCGGGTGGAGACCAATGTTGCCAATGGTACAAAACATTTCTCACGCCCTAACAGTAAAAGTATTCATAAGGAATGAGACGATTGTCACTCTATTGATTACAGTAAGAAATCATTTCATTATCGTTTCAAGATGAATAACCATTTATTTTGTAAAAATAACCATATTTATATATTTTCATGTGTTGTACCAAACCGAACAAAACTCCAAGGATCGAACATTTTCTAGAGTGGTTTGAGAAAAAATCACGTTACTATAGTGTATGGATATTTGGATATTTCATTATTGATTCTGAATATGATTTTAAATTTCTTTACTAGATTCTGATCTCACATAAAACTGAACATGGACATATTTTCTGATACATGATCATCTCAACTGTGTCATTGAACATTACTTTTTGAATTTATTAGTCATTATGCATTTTTTTATAAAATTTATAACTGAGTTATAACATTTTTTTAACACTCATAACTGTGGATTCACACTTATGAGTGTGAATTTACAATTATGAATAAATTCAGTTACAACAGTGAATTGTAAAATTAACATTTATTACTGAGAATTTAAGGAAGCTGCCTAAAGACAGTAATCCTTTCGCATATACACATTCAACACGGTACAATTGATGTCGGTTGATGAAACAAAATCCAATGTATATCTCGACCTACCCGAAACTTTATTCAACTAATGAATTTGCAACAAGTTATACGTTTTAACCCATAGTTCCAATAGTTGAGTATGCCTTCAGTTAACATAAGTTACTGGTTGGTAAATGGTTAGAAGATGGCTGGTGAAAACTTATCAACGATAATCCACTGAGCATGTGAAAAAAATTAATTTTATATAAGCAAAAATATGTCAAAAAATTTCATTTTTAATTTTTTACACCCCCTCAGACGGCACTGCAAATTGATTTGATCTTATATATGATATATATGAATAATGTGCTACATTACAGTGAGAAATTAATTAACGATCATCCACTATTAACGAAGATATAAGCAAAAATATGTCAAAAAATTTCATTTTTAATTTTTTACACCCCCTCCGACGGCACTGCAAATTGATTTGATTTTGTACGTGATATCTATGAATAATGTGCTACATTACAGTGAAAAATTTATTAACGATCATCCACTATTAACGAAGATATAAGCAAAAATATATAAAAAAATTTCATTTTTAATTTTTTACACCCCCTCCGACGGCACTGCAAATTGATTTGATTTTGTACGTGATATCTATATATAATGTGCTACATTACAGTGAGAAATTCATTAACGATCATCCACTATTAACAAAGATATAAGCAAAAATATGTCAAAAAATTTCATTTTAAATTTTTTACACCCCCTCCGACGGCACTGCAAATTGATTTGATTTTGTACGTTATATCTATATATAATGTGCTACATTACAGTGAAAAATCCTTCAAAGATCATCCACTATTAACTGAGATATAAGCAAAAATATGTCAAAAAATGTCATTTTTAATTTTTTACACCCTCTCCGACGGCACTGCAAATTGATTTGATTTTGTGCATGACATCAATGAATAATGTGCTACATCACAGTGGAAAATTCATCAACGATCATCCACTATTACCGGAGATATAAGAAAAAATATGTTAAAAATATCAGTTTTTATTTTTTCCACTTTCATACTCTGCAAAATTTTTTCAAGAAATTAAAAGATAAGACATTGATAAATTAGGAATCTTTCGTTTCTAATACATTCAGGGCATCCTTAAAATCTAAAACTATTATTTTCATAATATATTACAATTTGGGGCATACAAAAGCGTGGCTAGGAATTATGTGAAACTTGGCAACAATGGACGGATATTCTCCTCTATCCCGATGTCGATGGTCTGCACGTCAAAAAGCGTGGCTAGAAAAGCGTGGATAACTTCACATAAACACAACTAATTAGTACTTCAACTACCAAATTCTACGCGGGCGAAGCTGCGGGCAATGACTAGTTTTTTATAAAAAAGAGTGAGGATCAACAAATTTTCCAGAAGGAAATGGCCAAAAATGTCAAATAAATTGAAGGTAATATCAGGGAGGTTTGGAACGAATTGCAAACTTTTAGCGTTCGAGTAAAAATAGTTGAAGTAGAATTGTCAAAGATTGACGAGCGGGTGTTGAAAGAAGTAAACAAGGAACTGGACAATAAGGTGAGGAAACTGAAAAATCAACTTGATGATACCTACACAGCAGGCGATAGGTTTTACTTGAGCACACCCACCTCAATAAAGAGTCCTATCGACAGAATCGGGGATATCACAAAGTAAAACATTGAACCGTCATACTTTTGATGGTCAGTCATAAGGGAATATTGTACCACCTACACTTCAAGGCAGCAGCCGACGCCAATGGCGAAACAGAAGCAGTAATACTGGCACTGTGAGGTCAGGCAATTGGGATACTCCCAATAAAATAGGTATGTTAACTATTTTATTTTTTGCAAATTAGGATTGTCCTACAACAATTTAATGTTGAAGTAACACATTGTTAATGATGAAAACTCAAAAGTTCACAAATGGATCGAGTGCTTTATCCTGTAATGTTATCCAGATTGGCGCTGAAGAGACAATAAGACAAGGGTCTTATTACGAAACTTCGATGTCCGCCATTGAGGATGACAGTGTTCCATGTAAGTGAAATTTTACCCCTTTTCATAAACGATATTGTGTAGCAATCCTGTGAATGATATCTGGATCAAATCCATAACGGATGTTTGAAACGATATTTCAGTGCATTATGAACCAGCGAATGAAAAATTGGAAAACCTATTTGAAAAAACTTACACTGCAGATAATGTATAACCATCAACGCCCACGAGTAACTAGAAACTGTCATGTTTTTTGCGTCATTGATGTTGTTTGCTTGGGCCCAAAGTTTCACCATTATTACTATTGGGCGTACCCTCCAATCTAATCTAGCATAACAATACAAAAGGCGGGTATTCCGAATTCCCACCGAGTTGTTACAGTTCAGATCTATTTCGAATCCAGTCTCTTTATCTTTGAATTTAAGTATTGGTACTTTGGCGTAAATCAGTTCAGGATCAACGTCGGTCAGTTCTGAAACACCAAATCAAAGGCAAAATAAGAACAAAACATATGTTAGAAATAACGATATAAAATAAACGATAAATGCAAAATTTGATTTTGTTTTAAAATTTTAATGTAAAATACCAACAGTAATGTATATTAGCAGCCTTTCAATTAAGGTTTATATTATTATTATAATTGCAAACTACACACTATATTTAGTAGGTCGACTCTTAGAAAGAACTATTTTTTCAAATTGAACCATCCTTGAATATCAAAAACAATATAAAATGCTTAGGTTGGTAATTGATTGTAATTGGGCGAAAATGAGTTTCTTAACACAATAACCTAGCTTCTAACTTTTAAACCTCTCACCAACAAACTAAAGCGCTGAAACTGTGAACATATGTTCGAGACAAATGTACCAACTTAAAAAAATTACTAATCCAATATCCGTAGCCCGCGAAATTTGAATATTCACTTTATTTTTTCAAGAGACAATGTAGTAGATACATATCAAGACAACTATATTTTGCAACAGTTGCTGTAGAGGACATTTCAGAGTGAAAATGTAGCTCTTTCCTCCATCTTCTTAACATAATACAGTAAGCTGTGTGTGACTGCTCTTTTTCTTTCGATGTATGTTTTATTGTATTTGGCACTTTTCTGTGAACATTGTAGTTCAATGTTTTAATGAAATACATGAACTACTGCTACTAAAAAACTCTTGATTTCCCGCACAAAAATTACTTATCTTCAATAACTCCAACTACTTACCATTTTTCAGAAGTAGATTTTTTATTGACTCCAAGTGTTGAAGTGCATCATGTCTAGGATCATTTGTACATGGTTTGGTAAGTAGACACATGTCTATATCACTACTCTCCAACCCAAAACCCGACATGGTTGATCCCACCATGAATAAACCGTAACTACTTAAACATTTCTGAAAATCATAATATATCATATAAAAATGAAAAGATGTTCCCTTAAATTTACACTATTCTTGCAAAAGTAAGCAAAACTTTTTGAGATACATTTAAAGCAAAGGCGGATTTAGATCTAAATTAGGGGGGTTATAACTCTAAAACTGGTCTTCCAGGCACCCATCGATGATATCTCGTATAGAAAGGATCATCATCAAATGATTGAAAGAGAAACATGTTTTAGCATGATGAAAGAGGAGTCTTTAATGTATGAGTTATTTGCCTTCACCACATTTACTAGTTATAGGCTGTATCCAAGTATCTCACCCTAATATTTAAAAAAATATTTTTCCACAGACTTATTTTACTCTCGTATGTATCTTCTTTTTGAGCCTTGCTAGTGAATACATCCCAAACAGTCTGATTTAGTTGGTCCCACGGCCCACCGTTCAACAACCCAGGCGGATTTGGGTCGATTCTCATGAGATTCGATTTGGACCTGAATCTCTCCACCAATCCGTGGGCACGCTTTATCATGGAATCCATGCTATTTTTATGGTGTACGTTGTGTTTTTGACGTCCGTTTGTACTAGAATTGGTTGTACCATTGCTATTTGTATAGCTCCTAAAAAAAAACCAGTCTATGTTTAACATAGTTGAAAGTAGTTGTTGAACCTGAACCCCAACTATAATTCCAGAAACTATAAAACTAGCGCCAGTTTTTTGTATACCGGGTGGTCCAAACATCTGGTAAACCTTATGATCAAGCAATAGATCACTTTATTGACCAAATTTATTTTAAATGTTCAAACTTACTGAAAATTTTCAATTATGTTTCCTTTTATTACCAATAAAGTCCGATTTACCCATCTGTCAACTTGCTAAATGTAGTGAAAATATATTCTACGTCAGTAGTCAGGTCCAGGAGTTTGAATCACCTAGTATAACATTACTTCAGTTTAGTATAACGAAGAACGACTTCAATATAATATTAGTAAAAAAAAAAACCTCCCCCATTCCAAACCAAAAACATATTCATAAGGAGAAACCTGTATAAATCTCAAATAAAAACGTTTCTGTCAAATTGTGATTGATGATGTCTTCGTTTGTAATGATTTCGAAGCATTAGGTCTGCACGCGCTGTATCTTTCACTAATTATCCAGTTATAACAGAAGTTTTGAACGATCGAAACAAAAAGTAATAACAAAAACGCTATACTGAAAAAATATTTATTCAGATGATGATGGAATTGACCGATACTTGATAAAAATCCATAGGGAACGTGAGTAACACTGAGATTTTTCACCAGACAGTTTGTTAAAAAGGAACACGTCCTTTGCTCAACAGTTTCCTCGAAACACGTGATGCGGTTCTGTAAAATATCAGCCGAAAATTTCGCAATTAAGTGCTACTTGAATTACGGAATTCCTCTCGAAGTAACTTCTCTAGGTTGAAGTTTTACCCACCTTCCATGTCACTTATTTTTCAACACCAACCTCTAATTCTGTTATTGCACGCGTAATAAAACACGCACCAACCCAACCACGCACACACACCAACCCAACCACGCACGCACACACATCAACCCAACCACGCACGCACACACACCTAACCATCCACGCACGCACACACACCAATCCAACCACGCACGCATACACACCAACCCAGCCACGCACCCACCCACACACGCGCGCAGCATACACACTACACACACGCGAGCGCAATGTACACACACACACTTCACACGCTCACGCACACACCACACGCATACATACATACATACCACATACATACACACACATAGAAATGCATGGTGTCACCAATGAGATCCAAACTGTAGGTGACACCATTTTGGATGACCAGGTGTTACCTTAGTCTTGAGCGAACAGAAATAAAACAAACTTAAAACAGGAACCGACTACCAAAATCACAGGATTTACGTTGACATGAAATAAAACTAGTCTTAACTACAGTTCTGTGGTACTAACACTAGCCACAGAATGTGTTGTTAGTTCTGTGTTTTCCACAATGACAAATGACAGGACATAAGACAATGACAGTTGACTTTATTGCTGTAGCAGGTATCGAAAAATAACAATTTGCTCAATTTTCCTGTCGTGAAAGAAAAGTTAGTAACAAATTACCTACGAATAAATATAAAGTACAAAGGGTAATCTCAAACCATCACAAAATGAAATAAAAAGTTTGCGAAATATTACGCCCAGAAAAATTGATCGATTTTTCTGTTTGACCTGAAAATCAGAAAGTATGAGTGACGACTTGATCGTAGATCCCCAAATCCGATTTTGGGTATTTTTGCCCATAGTCGTGATCACGTTTTTAGTGGGAATACTGAGACATTATGCCTCGATTCTACTTTCCAGTCAAAAGAAAGTCGAAATGCAACAACTTGCTGATTCTCAGCTACTCCTAAGAGCCAGAGCTCTGAGAGAAAACTGCGGATATATCCCAAAGAATTCGTTTCTAATGCGAAAGCAAGCATTCAACAAGGAAGACGGTTATCTATTGCAGAAACGGGCGCCAGTTACTCAGAACATGATGACCGATCCTTCAATGATGACAGACATGCTCAAGGGAAACTTGACAAACGTTTTGCCGATGATCGTTATAGGAGGCTGGATAAACTGGGTTTTTTCTGGATTCATTACAACCAAAGTACCATTTCCATTAACACTAAGATTCAAATCTATGCTTCAGCGTGGTATAGAACTATCCCACTTAGATGCTAGTTGGGTTTCTTCAGCATCTTGGTACTTTCTGAATGTATTTGGTCTAAGAAGCATTTATACTCTAGTTCTGGGGGAAAACAATGCTGCCGATCAAAGTCGTCAAATGCAGGAACAAATGCAAATGACTGGTGCTGCTTCTGGTATGCCTGCTGATCCCAAAATACCTTTCAAAGCTGAATGGGAAGCTTTAGAAATAATCGAGCATCAATGGAAGTTGGCCGATGTAGAAAAGGAACTGTTAGTAGATTGATTATATAGAACTATTAGTAAGTGTAATTTTTTTGTGTAGCATTTGGATTGCATTTTCTCAGTGTTAAGTTTGATTAATTGTATATTAAAATATTGAGAAATAAAATTTGGCATTTTCATTCTATTTTAAGAACACACAAGTAACTTCGACAATCATCTTTACTTCATTCTATGTTCTTGATGAAAGTCTCATTGATATTGTTTAAAATGATTTATAAAAATACTGATGGACAATGAAAGCATTTCCGAACTAAATTTTCCTTCAGAGGTGTATTTTAGTTCTGACAAAGACAATCTCTGTATTTTCATTCATATAATAAAATTATCCAATGTCTAACTGTGCCACTACTAGTAGACAATCCACCCATGTTTTGTGAATGATTTTCTGATTGAATCCGAAATGTAGAAAAATCCACATGAAGTTCAACACAAACTATAATGGTGATAGTCACCAAGAAGGATTTTTTGTGCCCAAGTATAAAAATTGTAGTGGTTAAAAATGCGAGCACTGCTCACATAAGCTCCGTCTGTCCAAATACAATTTTAAGAAAAATCATGCAACCGGTTACAACTTTCCAGGAACCACTGGCAAAAAGCCATGCCGCGTTCAAAAGCTTCTGGTCTGAAAATGAACTCTTCTGGTCTTATATGCCTTGAATTTGTGTTTTTTTTAATCCTCCTAACGTTAGTTCTTGGTAAGCCTGTTGATACATATTTTCAAATTTTGCGTTGACGTTTTGGGATTATTTTCAACCACTCCTTGTCCCTATTTGATTCATATAATTTTGGCCTTTCCTTTTCAAATTTACCACCATCACAATCTTGAGAAAATATATCTGAAAAGTTGTCTTCTCTCTGGATGTCTCTCATGAAACAAATTGTTTGCTGCTTTTGAATTTTCCCGGCTTGTATAAAACAGTAACTATTATTATCTCATTTGAAAAAATAAGTTGTTTACACCATTGAATTCTTCGTAGAAAAGTGCTTTGAAAATGTTTTCACAAAAACATGCTGTATATGGATATCGATATGCAGTTTTCACCATTATGTTTGTCTTTCTTATTCACTACTTTGACTGTTGTATGTCCAAAATATAAACACTTTTGAATGGAGAAAGTCTGATTCTGAGGCTTACTGTTATTTTCTTGTGGGTGAGTTAAAAACATAAATACATAATTTTTTCAGAAGAATATCCACAAATTAGAAAAATTGACAAAAATGTGTCATTGTTAGTGTCCGACCGAAACTGGTTTTTACGACCGAAACCGAATTTCGGCAACGGTCTCAGTTTCGGCCGAAACCGAAACTTTCTTACAAGG
>WOGP01002844.1:0-16033 GCA_015342065.1 Leptinotarsa undecemlineata | reverse complement strand
CCTTCTATATGAACACTGAATTATACAGAAGATACTTTTCTCTACTCAGTTTGTGTTTCAAACATTCGTTGTGGAATAGAAATCAGATATCATAAGATACCTTATCCTTTTTTTGTATCAAGATGGAGTAGTAGAAAGCCAAAAACTTTCTTTCCCAAAAATGATAAATATGTTCTTTAATTTCAGTTAGCTCATGTGAATTGTTATTCCTATACAAATTATTTTACTAATACTTGAGTGGATATAAGATACTCCAAAATTTGGAAATCAACCATTTCTTTGAAATGTTGGGAGTTCGAATGAAATTAATAAAATTATGTGAAATTCAAAATTTTTGGACATCTTTAGGGTAATTCAGTTTCCAAAATTGAATATATTCCACTTCTATTTTCTAATTCAACAAAACCGATCATGGAACTAATATCTTGATACTGCTCTACAGTTACTTAGATAAAAACTAGAAAAGTCCTGAGTATTCGTAAATAGAAAAAACTCTTATTTCCAAAATGAAAACTATTCAGACAAGGATATTGATTTTGGGAATGTATCATCACAGCGCAATTCCTATTGATGATGATTAAGTAGGTCTGTTTCATGGACAAACAAGATTAAATTTTCCACAACACAGAATTCGACTCCTTCTTAATTAATAGTGGTCAGAGCTTTTAAGATATGGCGCCTCATTGAGATTTCAAATGTCACAACTCGATGATAAGGAATGTTTAGAGAAGTGTAGGAGGATTCACTTACATAACACCTTATCTAGACATTTCTCACTCAATTGTGTGACTGTAATGGAACAGAAAGATTATGTCTTGTTCTAAAGTTTAAAAAGTGGTCAAAAGAAGTCGTAAATTGGGCGTTTATATTGTTTTCATGAAGATAACATATGGAATGTTTATTTCTTCCATATCTCAATTGATTCGGTAATGAAGTGGAAATTATTATTCTTTTTCATTATATCATTTAGTGATGTCGAAGTAATCAATAATATGAGTATATGAAAGCTATCTTTGGTACAAAAAAACTATAAAAAACGAAAAACGGTAACTGTCCCCGAGGTCATTTATAAGATTTAAAGTCTCAGCGTTCATTACCAGTGCATGTTTCCTTTACGTTACCGCTGCAAAATAACGAGTCTTCCTTATAATACTAATAGTTGTCAGGCAAAACATCTCTTGTAGCAGTTATGGTTTATATCAGATATAAATTTCCAAAGTGGGATTAATTGGATAATTTATAAACCGTCTGTCCCATGTGTTCGTGAAATTCAAAGTAAAGTTGGCGATTTATATTTCTTATTGTATGGCGAAAATATATTTCTTATTCATTAAAAGAAAGTGAATCACAATGCCAAACAGTAAATCACCTGAAAAATCCAAATCCAAACACGGGCACGATTGGTAGTTCGTACGTATGAATTAATTGTGGTCTTGTGGTTTGCCCTGGAATAAGGAAAGTATTTCATTGGAATATATTCTAAAAATATATATGCTATAAAAATGATTTTTCAATATTTTTCGAGCGGAAGCTACGATGTATTAAAAGTATGGAAGTATTTTGCTAGTGTTACCTCATTACTGGAGTTTTCTCCCAACACGAAACCGTTCTAGATCCACTATAAAGTCTTCCGACTGTATTTTTTTGATAGATGGGTTTTCTGAAATAACGTTAAAAAAACAAACTAACCGTATCGGTTCTTTTACTAAACAAAAAAAAACTATAAAAAAATATTTGTTACAAATAGAGTACTCGAACCCGCCACTAAAAATTAATCATACGTCAATTAGTCAACTTCCCTACATCAAAGGCCTTTACACTAACGAATTGCTGTCACGAACACTCTCACGAATTAATTTTAGAAAGCGGGTAGCGAACCTATACAATCGAATTCGAACGCGAACGCATACGCTCAAATCACGAAAGTATTGGAAACCTAGATACTCCCAAATGGATGAAATTTCGTGAATGACCTTGTATGATTTAGCTGCTAAAACTGAACTCCCATCCTTAACTACCTTAACAACTCATTTCTACATGAAATATTTTTTTTGAAATACAACTAAGCACCCCGTTATTTTGATGGTTTTTTTTACATAAAATACTAAGAATACGGCTCTGTTTATATTTGTTTGCCTTTCTGCTTTCCTGTGGCTCTGCTGTCGGTACACAACTATTTGATTGTTTATAAGTTAGTTAGCAACAACTTTGCTAATAAACGACACTTTGGTGACTGTTATAATATAAATTACTTATATTCATCACATATTACTTTTTCATGATAAATATCCGTTGTCTAATGCTAAATACATCTTGAATACAAGACAAATATTGTTGATTGTTATTGTTAATATTTAATTTATCGTGCGTTTAGAGGAAATGACGGGTAAGTTTTTGATGTCAGAATATATCTTTTAATCAGCTTAAATAACAGTTGATAGTTTTGTCTGTTTGAAGCTAGATTTGACTAATTTTATCTACGTTTTAGGTATATACATTCACCATAGTTCCGTCATCATGGTAAATAAAAACCAACTCTTATGGCGAAAAATTGATGCTGATGAGCTAATACTGATCCATAAACTGAAACGAAGTCATTTGATGACCTACCAAATTGCTGAAGAACTTTTAGAGCGAAAGCTGAAGAATGCTGATACAGAACAAGAAGAAATTATCAATTCTATGCAACCCAAAGAGCAAGCAGGGTTATTTTTATTCAAACAAGTTGTCACAGAGTTTCTAAATAGACAAATAAAAATTTAAACTTGAAAGTTCAAACCCTTTGTATTTTACAGACTTCCAAATTATGAATAATAAGGTTGAGTTACTAAACCTAATGCTTTAAAAATATTGAATATTCTTATGGGGTAAGTACCTATACTCAACAAAATCAAATATTTAAAAGTTGCTGATGAACTAATTTCCACCACGATATCGATGGTGTCCCACTTGAATAACTCAACAAAGGAAGATTCCATTGTCCTTTTTTTGTATCAACATGGAGTAGTAAAAAGCCAAAAAACTGTCTTTCCCAAAAAATAATCACTCTTAGAAATATAACTCCTTCAATTTAAACAAAAATATTCTTACTAAACATAACTAAAATTCTGAAGAATTTTTCAAAGCTGTGATTAGGAATCGATGTCAGCTAGTTATTCTCAAATGCTGCAGTTTATTCTTGGTGGCAGCAAATATACATTAGCAAAAGCAATTTCATTTTATAACAGTTATATAAGTGTTTTTGAATTGTAGTAAATATACCATATTATAAAATAGTTGGGATATTATCATTGAAATGACAATATAGTAATGGAAATAAAATAGTTTCATAACTATCATAAAAATCTTGCAGAGAAGTGTTATAGAACTGCTACATAACAATTCACTTTTATAGGAAAATAAGTTTTATAAGTTAGTTGCAAAAACGTTTCTGTGATAAGTTCATGACTATTTTATAATGGTTTTTTTAATTTTATTTCATAAACGTTTCTATGACAAATTTATAAAATACTTTTATAGCCTACAACTGTATTGTGATCACCGATCATCTAATATAATGAATTAGCATTTTGGAAGTAATTATAGAATACTAATGAAATAAAACTGTTACAACACCATGGAATTATAAAACAACTTTGCTGGTTGGGCTATACACAGTTTCTAGCACTCCACGTCCCTTGAATCATGAAGGCATAAAAATGTGACTCAATCTGAACCGGAATGCAATACAATAATTATTATACAATAAGAATTATATAAATTGGGAGAAATGGAGTATGGTGTGTCAAAGGAATCAGTTCTTTGACCATTACTTTTCTAATTGGATATTGAAAATTATACGAATTATACTTCTATATACCACCACATCAAACTGCAACTTTCCAATACATTCAGAAAACGGTAATTATCATTTGCCTTTATATAATAAGATTGATCACCACAGTCAAACCTGAAGTATGATATCGTCTTCCTTATATGGTCGAAAAGAACTACGTCAAGTTCATTAGTTAGTGTCAGACTTTGGGTGGAAATTGAATAGTTTCAGAAATTGAGACACTTGTCCCCAACAATGTTGTCTACTTAGTCAAGTTCTTATAACGACAAAACAAAAGTACTGCAGGAAAATCCTCGAGGTGCTCTAAGATTGGTGCCAGTGCGAAAGTAGCGATTAATATTATTGATTTAATAGCTGAAAAATAAATCCATTAGAAAAAACATTCTTAGGAAGATTATTCCACATGAAAGCAGTTTTCCAAAGAATTCTATAACTGTGACTGAGGTGTACTGAATTTAACCTCAAAATTATGAGCAGCCATAGTCTGTCGCATATTTCTGATATATACCGCCCTTGGTGGAATCAAATGTGACAAGTCGATTGAACACTTACCGTGGAATTATCAATGGAAGAGAGACAGATCCCCAATCTTTCTTCAATGTTCCAGACTATCCTGTTTCTAGTCAGGCGAATGACTATTTTCTGGATGGAATCCATCAGCTTCAGAGTATGCTTAGGGAAGGAGATCCATACTTGGGAACAATACCCCAAATTAAATCTGATCTGACCTTCATAAAGCATCAAAAGTTGCTGAGGCCATATCATCCTGGAAAGCTATGATGACTCCTTCGGTTTTTGATCTGAGCCCACTCGATCTGAGGCAAATGATAGTCAGGTGCTTCCATGAGTTATGCTGTTCCATAAATTTTTTCATTTCTGAATGTCACACATATAATTAGGATTCAGTTAAAGTGTTGCAGACAATACAACAATTCTCATTCGCAAAAGAGGGAATGCATAGTATTTCCCAAAAGACCAACATGAACATAGAATTTAACGAACATAAACTGAAATATGCTAATGACATGTAATATTTAAGATTCATACTCGTTCAGTAATTAACTTGGAAATCGCACATACAACATGTATTAGCAGAATGTCATCAAATGTTGAATCTTCTCTCGAACAAACATTAGGTTTTTGACGGCAAAACTTCACTGAAAGTATATTGGATGATATTCGAATTAAAAATCGATTTTGGATACGTACACTACACATCAGCTACAGCCAGTACTCTCAAAGTCCTCAATACAATTCGAAACACTGCTGAAAGTATATCTGGGGCTTCAAAATCATCCCAATAAACAACTTTCTAATTGAACTTGCTAAACCGCTGTTCAAAATGAGAAAATGGGAGCTGAGCTCATGATTCGCAGCAAAACCGCAAGCTGCAAAACCTCAAGAGGAATTCCATCCAATCATGAATCAGAGTATAAAACTACAGCTGCCCTTTCCTTCCTCAGTGCAGGATTATTTTGTCCAGATTGTTTTCTCATCCTTCTACTCCACTTCATCGCACAACTACTTGTTCTGAAGAAAGAAGATTCAAATCCACAACTAATATATCGTTATCATCGATAGGCAATACCCCTTCCACGATATAATTTTTGGGGATGTGTCCAAAACTAACAGGAACGTAACATGTGAATTCTTTATGAAAAATGCACTGGGAAAATATATATTTCCTGATAGTGTGCCCACTTGAACAAGATAATCATTCACAATATACTTTGGTACATAAATAAGACAATTTTTTTTGTACCTTGAGAGCTGTCTGACTTGTCCATTCAGTCCAAGTCTACATAAACCACTGCAACCTCTTGGGCTTATTGCGTTCATTCTCCCATCTTCGCATGACACCCATTCCATCAGTCTCGTTCCCTGTACTAGTTTGTACTAGTTCCGTGTTAGATGATCGTCCTATTCTTCAGGGCGTAATTTTGTACGTCCATATATAGCCTGCCTCCTGTTATTCAGTGCCTCACATTCGCATGAGATGTGTAGAGCTGTTTCTATCCCTTTGTTGCATAATCTGCGGCTGAGACCTCCGTTGTACAACTCCATGTCCTCTAAGCAGACAATGACCGGTTAGTAACCCTGTAATTATTCTGAGCCGATCCCTACTATATTCAAGTAGTTCATCAGTTCCTTTCTCGGACGGTTCCCTAATGAAGGTTCTACTGTGTTTGTTGCCATGTACTTTTGTCCAGTACTCTGTGTGCTTCTTATTGGTCCATGTCCTAATCTGATTTCGTACCAATGATTTTGGTACCCCCAGAGCTGGTTCAGGACCTTTATATGAAGTTGATGATCCGCGTCTAGTGCATTCATCAGCTTTATCATTACCTGTGATTCCTGAATGCCCTGGCACCCAGTACAAAGGTAATTTTTTCCTGTTTGCAAGTTCATTCAATTTTTCATGGCATTCCCAGACCAGTTTTGAAGTCACCTTCGGGTTTGTTCTTAGTGCGCTCTTGCTGTCTGTAAAATATTGATATGCTCATTTATTTGAAGTCTCAATTTAATAAGCCTTGCACATTGCAAGATAGCATACACTTCCGCCTGAACGACGATGTGTATAGTCCTAGTGGATAGCTATAGTTTAGATTTCTACCCGCTCGGTATATTCCAGCTCTCGTTCCATGTTTGGTCATACCACGTTTGTAATACCAACGGCCATACCACGTTGAAAAAGGCAATTGCAAATAGCATTGAGGGAGAATGCCTCCAAAATATTTACTGCAACAGGCTTTAGTCGAGTTGGAGGACGGGTCAAAGAATAGTGGATTACTAATGACTAATGACTTCGACTCTTCAAGGCTTATAAAAAAAGCGGCCATACCACGTTGAAAAAGGCGATTGCAAATGACATTGACAGAAAATGCCCCCAAAATATTTACTGCAACAGGATTTAGTCGAGTTGGAGGATGGGTCAAAGGATAGTGGACTACTACTTGGTGATAAAAGGCTCCAAAACATCCTTCTTTAGTTGCGGGAAAACCTGGAAAAACCTGCAGCACCACATCTTCTGAAGGGCTTGATCTGCCAATGCCCTGTCTCTGATAATACAAAATGTGTTTCCAGAGGCTGCAATAAATTCAATACATCGCCAGAATACTTAGTGACACAACTATCGTCATACCAGACCATTTCGTCTTTGACCAAGGTGTAATAAAGATCAGATTCAGCGCCAGAAGCACAGTGAACAAAGACTGTATGGAGATTATAATAGTGGTCTGCTAGATTGAAGTGTTCATCAGTGTTATTATTAGATTGACTGGTGCCTCAGCTAACCTTGCTTTCTTATACCAGTCAGATAGTTTGGCGCATGTTTGGTAATGCAGTCGATCATCACTCGTTAAAAGTTCCATTTTCAGATGATTTAACAATAAGCTGTACACTGACTGGTTATTAGTCATATCAGGAAACACTAGATAAAGTTCTAGAAATTCACATACGTTTTTGCTAACTTTTTAATATTTACTACAAATTAAACAAGTGAGGATTTTTCCAGCAGAAGATTTACAAACACAAGACGAAGTGGGCTACACGGAATCATTCAATCTAGAGCGATCAGGAGTATTGATTCTGCTATTGTTTTGCTAATGAAGAGTATTCAACAAGAACCCCAAGAATTCGGAACAATTTTCTTGTTGTCCTAATGAGTATCTAGTAGACTTTAATGTCTCCAGAAAATCGGGTCGGGAGAAAGATGATACATTCTTACGAAATTGCAGCTGTATGAACAGGTGATTGAGTTTGATGAATAAGTAGGAAACATTCTTGTTCTCGTTCATCATTAAAACTTCTTTCTTGAAATTCATCGTCATGAAAAACACTTGTGAAATGCTATTCATGTAGCAAGTGTTACCTAAATCATTCAATCCAATTTTTTTCTCAAGATTTCCTACTGATTCGTTAGGAAAAACATGTTTCACAGAATCTGCGTAAGAATAAATTCCCAAGTTGCAATCGATCCTTCCAAGCGACGAAGGGTCTCGTAGAGGGATCGATTCGGCTCTTGTTTCATGAAGCTCTTCCACTGAAAGAGAACCAAAATAACAAGGACTGCAACTCATATTTGGGGAACGAGAATGACCTAAGTCTATTGATCGCACTGAAAAAGAAGAAGGTGGATCAATCACTTGCGAATCAACCTTGATTGATGATGAACCACATATAATGGCTTGTTCCGAAGAGATGTTAGTTCCGTACTGCAAAGCTGGCAATGCATGATTTCATCAAAATTATGTGAATGAGGAATAGTTCCAAGGGCCCAAGCAGCATCATCACGGTGATCTTTCATTGCTTGGCCTATTCTCCTTACGAGTTTATGAATTAATAACGAGACTCCGGGCCATAAATACCAAAAGTTCCAACCGCTACTGGATGGAACAGTTGTTACTATGATTTTGGTACGTTTGTCATTCACAGTGACCGTGTCAACGCAAGTGAAGTCCCATACTACTGGTTAACCGTATTTCCATGGTGAAGGCAGCTCTCAATTCTGGCAATACTGGGATAACTAGTAACGAATTGGCAGACAAATATGCCAGAGAAGCCGTTCAAAATTCCACACTACAACCCATTATGCATTGCGGCACTCGACTTTTTCTGTGTAATAAACTTAAAAAAGTACGAGTGATGAAATATTTCCCACGAAGACACAACGTCAGAAAACGCAATCCTTGTATATCAAAGATGAACAAAACTTCCTCATTTTTCGAACGTCATAATTTGTGTCCCTGAAATCGAAAATGTAAAATTATTTTACTAATTGATGGTAATTTAAAAAAAAATTCAGAATCGAGATAATTTCTTATCATTTGTGGAATTAGTTATGGAAAATCATTGAACCGAGTGGGAAAATCGGTATATAAAGTTTGAACGTGCAACGGTTTCCTACTGATAAGTACTTTCTCACCATGAGTAACAAGTTTATGTTCATATGTGCTTTAGTGCTCGTTTTGGTAAGTTTTGATAATTTTATTCTCAACGGGATTCACGATGGTTCAAATGAAGCCCATTCTCCATATGTTTTACTGTCGCAGTAAGCGTCAAATATTGAAGTTGACTTAGAAAATTGTTAAATTTCGTAATCAAAATACTAAAGCGTTTTTCACGGTTTCAATTTTCTGTGATTGGTTAGAAAGAGATTTTGAATTTCAAGTACCTCTCTAAGGCAAAGGTTCAGTGTGCAAATTTTCAAATACTCTGCCTTCCATTGAATGATATAATGAGAATATATGAACTGAAACTTTTCTACTTGGTGATAATTCATCAATAGCCTATAAACTTTGGACAGTTTCCCCAGTCCCATGATTGGTGCATGAATGATCTCAAACTATCTGCTTGAAGAGAATAGGATCAATATCAGTTATGGAGGAAGAATATATGCAAGTTATCAGTATGGAATTTGAGACAAACAAGTGTGAGTTTCTATCAAAACAGGATTTGCTCCTAGATGAAACTGTCCTACACCATCTGGATGCTGGAAGGACTTACCTCGATATGAATTTACGCCTGTCACAAAAGGTGATTGCAGTAAGAACTCTCTCCGCCAGAAGTATGAGCATACATTTCGGAAGATCTAGTACGTATATATCTCTGCTGGATACAGTTTTCAGACACTGTTTGATCTCTGTTAGAGTATTGGTACATGGGATGTTTCTTCTTCGCTTGGAGCTTTGTTCATGAGATGAAGCCTTTACTAGTTGCAGTTGAGCGGCGCTGAAATTGATAGAGTCCCAGGCATTTTGCTGTTTGGATCGGATCTTTCCTGCAATGACGAGAGGTAATACCTCTAAATCGGTCTGTAAGTGATCTGATCTAATCGAATGATTTCACCATTGTCACGCTTCTGGATGGATGAGAAACATCTACGAGACACACCTCTGTGAGGTGTCTTGCATATATGTGTGTCGGATATAATTCTAGTTTCAGCGAGGTATTAGCCAGGGAAGTAGGTGCTTTCCAGCAGGCATCCACCAAATTCTTTGTTGGAGAGATGAATATTCGGAAATATAATTTCGAGAAATTTATTGTCTAGTTTAAGGTAATAAGCCTTTCTTGATCACCACCGTCAGATGAAATTCGGGATGGAGAATTCAATAACGTGGTAAATGAAATTGAAGTTGAAGAAATAATATCGAGACTCATCGATAACTGTATTGGATTGGCATGTTTTTTATTCTCGACCCTCAACATCATACCGGTTCACCATACAAAGATCTTGAGCAGGACAATGAAGGAAGGTATTCATGGCGGCGTCTTTTTGGAGCTCACAGTTATTTGACTCAATGGTCACTATTCGACAAAATGCCGAATGATCATAAACGAAAGATGTTTGTTAGCCTTTTTTTACGTCTCAAAAAATAGTAAATAATTTTCTCATTAAATGTTCACGAATGATGCCTTCGAAAACAAGGTTGGGAAATAACATTTGCATATATTAGGTGAACGGGGTTATGAAAGATAAGGCCAAGGTTTATAACTAGGTGATAATGCTTCTATGGTTTTGAAAATATGTGATAATTATGGAAAAGTTACAAATCTATAACCATGAATCAAATATTTGAAAAATAGACCCAGTATTCAACTTTTCCATTTGGAAGATACAATTCCAACAAGTTTTCCAAAAGACCTTCAAGTTTCCACAAAATCATACAAAAGTAGAATCACTCTGATGAGTTGTCGAATATCTTGAGGTTCAATATTCGTTTCGTACTGTAATAGCGAAACATGTGATATATATTTTGAAAATGAAGTTTGTGCAGATCAGATTGTAATGTGGGGTTCATGAAATTACTATGGATTTTCACCAAGTATGGGCCGAATCAAATTGAAATATTCTGTTCAGATTATCAAAGATTTTTGGAAATTTTGTTACAGTAATCAATAATTTTAATGAAATTTCTTATATCTCGATTTTGCAGTAGTTGAAATTGCAACTGGGATTGGAAATATTTGACAATGTTAGCAGACGTTTCACTGATATATCGTAGTCGAATTTTTTCATTTGACTCAAATTCGTACAGAATACAACTTCAAAAGTAATCAAAAGTCTGCAGACCAGTTCATGTGTTCTGTGAACTTTCAGTATTTTTCATGAAAATTTCAATCATTTCCTGAATTTACTATTTCATTTTCATTATAAATGAAGTAGTTTATGACGTAATGTTTCTTCAGGTCTCATTAAAACATATATCCTTCTACAAATGGATTTGAAGATAGGTTTTTCATTCAACTAAAAAACTAGAACAGTGTTATAACGAGTTGTTTGGTGAAGGTGGATACATGAAGAGAAAATATTCAATATTATTTCATCAAATAGAAATACATGTTGCTAATCCAAATCATCACAAGACAAATTATTTTCTTTGATATATTTGGCGTTTCATTCTTCTACGATCAAAACAAAATTTAATATCCAGATAGAAAGAGTAAACCAAAATGTTCACTTCGAAGACTAACTGCGACAAATTAAGTTCATGATTTGTTAGTATTTTTAACTTTTCACAATGAATGATTTCATGTTTGAAAACCTAAAATATCATTGGTGGAAAATGCCCCCATTAAAAATATGTATATTCATTTTCCGGAACGATTGCGATTTCAAGGAAGCTATGTGTATTAAAAATGTTTCAATCAATGAAAGTGGACTGTATTTCAGTAAAAATCAATTTAAATGTTGTCCGTGTTTCGGGATTTTGTCGATGGACTATCGAGAGGAAGCAATAATTTTCAATGTAGAATAAGTGAAACTTACAGAACTATACCTACGCTATATATTCAAAAATAGAGACAAACACAGTGATACTGTGGCGTGAATATGAAACTCGAAGACAAAAAAACACTATCAGAAAACAAGGGTGAGCAAAATGGTAGTGAAAATTAAAAAAATGAAATTGGAAGATGGATAAAGACGAAACAATTTCATTTATAGATAAACTCCATAACACACGTTACTGACTAATTAGACCCAACAAGAATAATGTAGCTTTGCAGTGCTCCTTCATAACTAAAAATCCGATATAACCTCGTTGAAACACATGTCAAAGTTAGTTTCATGTGAAATCGAATCAGATGTGCCAATTTTTTTTTGTCATTCGAGTATTCACCTAATTTTCAGGCATGGATTACCCACAAGGCCAACCTGAGCCACAGCCCAGAGTGCTATGTGGATTACAAAAAACGTTTTTTTAATTAGTAGAACGAGAATACGAAAATACAACATGCAAAATATCAATGATTTCAGTCAATTCAATCAACTTCAAATTAATACTCCGAAATGATATAACATACACGATTGAATTTTTCACTTATCATACTTGAAATCATTCACATGTTTGTGCATTGATATTGAGCATATTTTCATATCAGTCATTTGATTTTGGTAGGTCTACTTCAATAATTTCTAATCCTAAAAAAGGGAGAAACCTGTATCAAAAACGATTACTTTCAACGTAAATTTAGTCGAATCTTGATATTTTGTCCCGTTGAAAAAATTATAAAGAGAAGGGACTTTCTACATATGCACTATGCTAGTTCAGCTCCCCCACTTCGTCATCGAATCGCTGAGTTTTTGTTGGACGATGTTTGAAAATAACGTTTCACACTCTTCAGTCCCATCAATGAAATGGACGAACTTTCAGTGTTTGATCAATTGAGCGTAACTAAATGACAATTGGGGTCTGGCCATTCTTTGGAATAATTTGGAATCTTCAAACCATCAGGGGTGCAGGCAGATACAACACTCATCAACTTCATTGAATGTTTCTCAATACTTCTCGACATTCTTAATTTCTAAAATAGATTTATCTATAGTTCCCATTCACATAATATCATCCACTCAAAGTTTCTTTCAAATTATCTGAATTTCAACGCTTTCTCCTTTTTTTGAAGGGTATCATGGTGGCCCAGACGCATCAGGAAGGCATCAGGGTTGGAGTGGATTCACTTTTCCAGGTATTTTGATATGATTGATACGTATTTGTGACTTGCAGAACAGTTTATTCACAATCCATTAAACACCAAAGTATTGTAAGTCCTTGGAGGGAAATGTGGGTAGTATCTACCCACATTATGTGAAGAAAAAATTTATTTTGAAAAATATTTATTGAAAGAGGTGATTCCTTCGGTTATTCAAACTGAAACCTTCAAGTCTTGGCCCAAAATTTGTCAAATACTATAAAATTCAATTCAATTCTTGAGTGTGTTACAAATTTGAGGCATTTAGTAATGTTTTTGAATAGATGAAGTCAACTGACGCATAAAATTCGTTTGCATTTTGACTTTCTATGAAATTACTTGACTTTCTTGAAATAAATACCCCTGTGGATAAATTTGCCAACTTAGTAACCATCTTCACTCGAAATCCACACCCTACATCCTTTCATTCTTCCATAATTTATATTTGAGTACATTCACAATTACCAAAATGTATCTGTATTGAAGTATTGAAATCTGAATATTTCTTCACCAAACCCAACGACAAACCCAACAAATTCAGTGTAACAGGAAGTAAACACAAGGAAAATTATTTTTTGTCTCACAAATCTACAGACATGATTGGAAAATTATTGGAATAAAGCAAGTAATTTGAAGACCAGTTATTCATGAATACTTTGCATTGGTAGACTTAGAATCATCATGTATTATCACTGAGAAAATGGAAATTAGAATTGATTTGCAATCTGTCATGAGATTACTTGTTGTTAACCACATTTCTTTCCGGTTGTATATTCCTCAGTATGATTTTCAACATTCATCACTTGCCTTCACTTCCAACACGAGGAGTACTTTGGATGTACCTGTGAATCAGAAGAACTTGGACAGTTCAAAAATGCGGTCATACAAAGTGGTGTCCAATTCAATCAGTTGTCCTTCTACAGAAGTCTCACAGCAAGAAATTGGGTGAATACATCATGAAAACCAATATTCAGGCCAACAAAAACTACCAGAAAGAATCTAAGGTGTAAAAAGGATACTCAGGTTTATATTAGATTAATTGCAGCTGAGGTTACATTGCTACGAAGAAAAATATGTAATCAAAAACATATGGATGATTCCAATCAATACAAATGAAGCCTGAATAGATATACGACGACATTTTCCCTTACGAAAACCCCATCTATGGAATCGAAAGAAGATTCAATTCACGAACATCATGAAACTAGTTCCTTGTTTTCCTGGCAATTGTCACTGTAAGGTGACTAGTTGAAATAAGATCCCATATAGAGCTCATGGCTCTTCTTCGATCTGCCATAGGTGGCATCAGTGTTATACTGAACCATCAATGTATTCTCGAAATCATCTCTAAGGAACAAGATTTTGCTATTTCTGAATTTGAAGTGCGATTTATCAATCATCTCTTCCTTTCTCTTTGTCTCTATTTGAGAATAATCAAATAGCAGCACACTTTTTTCAATTCCGGCTTCATTTCCTAGACTGATTTCTTCATTTCTTCAGAGTTTGGTGCTTTCGAAAAAGTTTGTGTTCCAAATGCAGTGAATGTATCACAAATGTATTGTTCCTTCGTTGAAATTGTTTGATAAAGTGTTTCATGCATGATGCTGAATATCTCAACTCACTTCTATTTTGTTTTCTTGAAAAATCAACTTCACTATGAGCCTCACAATGAAGCTGCATCAACAGTAATTTCTGGTGAGGTTTTGATTTTCATTACCATTTTTCTGTTCCAATGATACAAAATTGGAACGGAGTTTCTTATTTTATCATCCTTGTTCTGATGAAAGTAAAATCTAGGTATATTTTTGTATCGTTGTTGACAATTCTATGTATATCTGACTCACTTATGAAGAGTCACTTTCTCGAGAAAAAGTATGTTTAGCTGTAATGAGAACAAAATAAAAGAGACGGAACAAAATCATTGATTATCTTAAAACACATTAAGTAACTCAAATGAGTTTACGAGGTGGTACCTCTAAAACTATGTACTGTGATGATCAAAATATCAAGGAAAATTACAGGACACTGTGCTGTTGCGCTTCAAATGGAAAACAAAATTAGCTTTCAACAGGGAAGTATAACTCTTTATCTGAGCAACATTTGAATCATCGTGAGCTCTCAATGAAGAAAGTTTTATTTATGTAACCCTGTTTTCTCTTCTGAAGGGTTCAGTTGTCTGCAGTGCCAGAAAACGTCCTACCACGGACGAAACTATTGGAACTCCTGGATTGATGGATAGGCTGGCAATTAGAATTGATAGATTCTTGGAAAAAAAAATCCTGGGCTCATCTATCTCGACGATCAACTTGGGTATATCAATGTTGACTCCTTATAAAAACCTGAAAACCATGATTCGATTAATGTTCAACAACGTAAGGGTTTACTTGAAATCTCTCGGCAAAAAGAAGAAGTGAAGAAAATGATTTTCCCGTAACTGTGTATTCAGTAAAATAAAGTACATTGAGAATCTTCAACTTTTTTTGTTAAACTATAAGATTGCCCTTCAGTGCAATCTTTTCTCATTCGCTATCTGTTAGAGTTGGACCTTTGACATGAAATTTCAATTGAGGCTTCTCTCATTATGAAATCAATAGGGTGTGTCAACGTTTAACTTCAGTTTAGTTGGAGATGGTCTGTTTTGGTTCCAAAACATTTTGCGGGGGTCAAATATTCCAGATTTTGGAATAAAGTTGAAGAGAAAAGTGCTAAAGGAGTGGCTGCGAAAGAAAAGAGTATCTTGGTAGAATAGTGTAAAGGAATTAAGATTGGCACAAGCAAAAATGAAGAGATTTCAGGAATTAGCGAAAAATTATCATACGGAATTTTGAGTGAAAATGAAGCTCAGCTTTGACTCACGAATATACAGATAGATACTCATTCTAGAGCTTCCAATGCTCAAATTAGAGTTTTTCCGAAAGGACATGTCTGGGTTGGAAATTAGATATCGCTGCCATATATTGATATATAGGATTTCCCAAATTTTACACTATAAATACCTGAGAGTTTCTCAGATGCTATGTTATCTTTTTTTAATCATATTGTGGTTTTCCTTTCATCTACAGGCTGATTCACGGTGGATGGCACATTAGACGTTTCTGGTGAACCAGACAACGGATCATTTTGAAAATTTAATGGAGGGCATATTCGGACATTCTCTAGCCAACTAAAATATTTTCGACAATGCGGTGTTGCCGCTTCTATTAGAAAGCAGTAGCAACTTTGATTTTT